>JBAHVQ010197585.1:0-13694 GCA_036872915.1 Nanipora kamurai
CTTTATATGTGATAAAGATACGCTCGTTTTTCTTGTCGAATTTTCTCGGCTTAGAAAACATTAATTTTCAAACTTTCGTCGTAAATTGGCGTGTTGAGGGGTTCGTTTTTGAAGCCATTCAAAAATATGCCCCAATACTCGGGAGGGCATTGCTGCTTATAAATGAGTGAGAAACGAGTAGACTAACAATACACCAAAAACGCAATCCAGTCATACTATCAAGATAAATTCTATAGAAACTAAGGGAATTTTAAAAATACTTGGAAACTTTTTAATACGTGACAAATTTTTTAAAAATTTTTGGAATAAAACATCCGTGAATTTTTTTTTAAATTGTCCTAATTAAGAAAATTTTGACGAAAAAAATGGGAATCACCAAAGTTTTTTTTTTGCGAAATAAATTAGATCAAACGGTTATACGAAGCCATATTGGAACGCCACTATTGCCATAACAACGACCTGGACTCCTTATTTTGTCATAGTTTTGGAAGCCTAAAATATATTTCTATATATTACACTTAGTTTTATTTATCTTGCAAAGTGTTTATGTACGTGTTTTTAGGTCTGAAATTTGCATCCTCCACTTTTTGGGAAACTGTATAAAGTCACCTTAACAAACCTTATATCAAAATGGACATATCAAAATACCACAATTAAAAACTGCTGATTGTAAGTAACTGACGTAAAATTAGTGACAGTTAAAAACAGATCAGAATGGATTTTCAATTGGCAAAATTATATCACAGGAACAATAAGGTTTCAACCTCAAGTGTCGATCAGTTCCAGAGATGTCCATGTCCTGGACCAACAACCGTGCATTAGAGGAGAAGTGATGCGCCAAAGTCACGCCCCAGCTGGGTGGACAGCATTCCACTTCCAGGTCACATCATAAAAAGTTTGATTGATCGTACATACGGTCTCTGTCTGTCATCTCTTTCAAAAAGTTACCTCAAGCTGATCGAGTGAGCAGTCGTTGTTTTCTATACATGTACGTCCAATAACGTTTTATATAAGACATGTCAGAATAAATAATTTTGTAGTAATTTTATTGAATAAAGAAATCCGGGATACAGGATTTAAAATAGAGAAATCAAAACATGGATTTTACATGAAGTTTAGATACCGACGTAAAAATTTGTTCAGATCACTTGAGAAACCCCAGCTTAACAACGTTTGTCCTAATTCCCGTTCTCTCTAGGAATGATTCGAAGTTTTACAGCAGAGGTTGTTACTCCTCCTAATCCGGCATGGAACATTGAAACTTCCTAAAGAAAAAAATAAGTAGATTGAATTAATTTCTATCCAAGCGATCGTGAACATTCCGATCGTGTGGATCGTTTGCGATAGTCACGGTAGTGTTTCCATAGAACGTCTTGATTGCTTGATAATATTTCGCGACGATCGGAAAGATCAAAACGATTGGGACGATTATATTGAAAGCAGTCTATAGAGTCAAAGGAAAGAATAACAATTGCTAAAATTGTTGCGAAAGAAGCCACAGTGTAACTTCTTAGCTGACAAAAGTTCATTGATTTAGATTTTTTTCAAAGTTCACATCAATCAGATTCATTCCAAATGTCAAAAGAAAATGGAAATTTTCTTTAAATTAGCCAATCAATAAAGGATAAAACAAACTCCGAACAAGAGTGTCATCTTGATAACTCAAGATATGAGCTAAAATCAAGAGAGTATTAATGGAATTGTGATATTTCGTCTTTATTTCAAAGATATCATCAGACAGACTGTCTGAGATGACACTCTTGTTCGGAGTTATTTATCCTTTTTTTTCGTTAAGTTGTCGGCTGGTTCTGGATTTTATCCAATCAAAAGGCGCGATACTATATCATTTCTGATTACACAACAGGGAGAGAACTGACAGTAATCGATAATTCCGGACTGAAGGTAGACATGAGATTGCTCTAGGCTACCAAATACTCTTCATCGGTTTTCTAAGTACAGTCGAAACCTCGATTATCCGGACTTCTCGATTATCCGGACTTTTTTCTCCCAATTTTTTCACTTGAACATTGATTCTCAAAGAAGAAGAAGATCCGTAGACATAATTTTCCCACCCATTAGAGGGTTTAAACATTAAACTATTACACCACAGATGTCCGGCGAACAAATTCTAACAAGCGTTAGTTGCCGAACGATCTGGCAAGGATGACGAGCTGATTGGCGACCAGAAGGGCGAAAGTCAAGATGAGAACAATGTGTCCAACTCTGAAGCCGTAGAATGTTTTAAAAAGTGTCTGTCATTGATGGAAATACAGAGTGATGTTGACGTTATCCAAATTATACAGCTTCGAAGAATGATAGACTTTGCAGTGCAAACACGATGTTGATATTTGAAGTAAACCAATTTCCTTCAATAATTAAAGCGAGGGTAAACTCCCTGTACAAGCCAACGTATTTAGAAGACCAATGTAAATTGTTTTAGCATGAAGTTGATTTGTAAATGTGTTGTATTCAACTATGTATTACGATATAACATGAATAAATCCCGCAAGTTTAAGTTAGTTTTATTTTTATCCCGTTGATAATCATATTTAAACACCGAACAGAAAGCCTGCTCATGTGAGACCTTGGTAAATATCAGTATAACTAGATGATGTCGTTTTTCTGAGTAAACGAGCTTGACGAAAGTCCTCTAGTTGTTCCGATATTTACCAAGCTCGCACATGAGCAGGCTTTCTGTTCAGTATTGAAGTATTTGATCATTATTATCGTGACTTCCGCTTAGGCAGTACTTATGACGAACCTGCACCCTAGCTCACCATCTGAGTCGTGGTAGCTCAATGGTTAGAGCGTCTCACCGGTCATCAGAAGGTTGCGGGTTCGATTCCCGTCTAGGGCTCAGAAATCGTTTTCCTAGTAAACGAGCTTGACGAACGTCCTCTAGTTGTTCTGGTAATCATATCTTTGGTTATCCGTATTCTTTATCGCGGTCCTCATGAGTTCGGATAATTAAGTTTCGACTGTATGTTTACAGGATTTGGTGGTACTTGACCAATGCTTTAATGTACTTAACCTGGAATTATTCGTTTGTGCCTATTTCCCACCTGATATGAAAACCAGCCAATCCATGCAAATGAAATTCGAACTGGCGTTGACAAGCGCCAGGCAAATAAAGCAATCTTACGGGAACGTCAGCCTTAGGCCACTATCGACCACCAACTCACAGACCTAAACGGATCTTGATATTCTGCAAATTAAACTTAGCAACGGCATACTACATTACAACGTTTAATTACCATTTATAAAGGACTTTTTCAATCCAAACGGTTAAATGTTGGTGCTAATAGTGGGCGTGAAGTTTTTCCAAATACCATTCAAAACATTTTCAATGGTATTTCTGGATGTCGAAACATCAGCGACGATATCGTTATTTTCGGGCAACTCAGACAGTGCATGGCCAAGCTTCAGGCAAAGGTTTTCACTTTACCGAACAGCAAAATCTGAGATTTGGATGTAAGAAATACCAATTTTATCAAAAGCAAATCGATTATTATCGCTACGTATTTTCTGAATCTCGAATAAGGACAGCTAAAATCTATTTCCAGAAGCTTACGACATCAAATTAATAAACAAAAGAATGACACCACAGGTACTACAAATACGAGTCTGTGATATATTGTCTGTGAAAAGGCGTTGGTGATCTTACAATATAACGTCACTGGTGATCTTACAATATAACGTCTTCAGAGACCACTGACGGGCTCCGCTTTAAATGAATATTGTCTCTGAGAAAATTTCGACCATAGAAATTGTTACGTATTTACCTTGGAATCACTACATCGTTCAAACTTGAATTTTCTAAGGAGACGCGCTAAAACCAGTTTAGTTTCAAGTAAGGCCATCCTCTTCCCAATGCACGTTCTTGGACCTGCACCAAAAGGGAGGTAGGTGTATGGGTCACGTGCCGCTTTAGCTTTTGGTGTAAATCTGTTAAAAAAAAAATTGTATTCCCTTAGTTCAGTTACTTCATCAGCTTAATCACTCTGCTATGAAAGGGATGTCCAACAGATTAGATGGTTAATATTGCTCGAGTTTTGAAAACCAACGATTCACCGTTCAGGTTACTGTTCACCTTCACGGTACATTGTCGCGGAAAACGTCACAGTGCCCCAATTTATTTACTCGACTATACTAAATCTATATATGGTTGAAAAACTTATCAAATTGGCTACAAGACTGTTCTAAAGTTATGTGGCTTGCAAGAACCAAAAAGAAAACCATCCGCTTCTGGTTCTGAAATTTCCGTTTTATACTCAAGAGGCTAAATGTAAACAAAAATTTATGGGAATTGTCTGAAAATTTATCACCTGGTAAAACATATTACGACAAAAATGGTGGTGCAGATTAAAATTTTCAATATTTTTTGATTTACAGCAAGAAGTGTGAATTAAGTTCCTGTGGACAGACGTCAAAAAATAAGTTCAAAAAATAATCGGTATATTGACCAGACACCTTTTCATTCTCAATATGTTTATTTACCAGGTAAATAATTCTACTTGATGGTGGAATCAATGGCTTTGATGAATTTTTCATAGTGTTCAAAAAAATCAGCATTAGCATTGGGTGGCCTATATACTGTGGCAACAAAAAATGTTTACTATGTGGTTTTGAAATTTCAACACAGACTGCCTCTAGCTCTGATGGAACGAGGTCATTTCTCAAATTATAGTTATATTATAGCAACATCCTTGGGCTCATGATTAACCAAGTCATTCGTTCCAGCATGAATAATAATTGAGCTGTAAACTTGAGGCTTGACTTTGAAATTTATCCTTTATTTGATTGATGGTTGCTCCACTATGCGATTGATAAACAGCTTTGCAACCGGCTGCCCTCTGAATTTTGTTATTATTAATGTGTTTCACCATGGAATCACCTATCACTAAGACGGATTCGTTTAGTTCTTTATTGTCATTTTTGACTTGGGGGAGCGATTGCCAGTCATCATTTGACCTGTTTCTTCTTTGGTTCTCTGATGGCTTTGACTCACAAAATTTTGATTTTTGTTTTGACCGATAGGCTTTCATCTGCTCATCAAACTTTTCGCTGCTCTTATTTAGAACTTCACCAGTAGGCTCACTGTCCTTAGGTGCTAATTCCTCAGGTTCAGCTACTAATTCAATAGGCAAGACTGAAAAACGATTTCTTGTATTTGCGCTGAAGTTTGAAGGATGTTAAACAGTTTTTGTCTTCATTTCAGCAGTTACCCATTCTTCTTGTTTAGTATCCAGAATTACTTTTATCAAATTATTAACGTCTTAAAAGGGTGAAGAACCAGTCGGTCAATCTACGGGAAAAGGGACACTCCACGAAAAGGTGTTCGAGACCCTCTCTACGGCCACAGTGGCACCAAGGAAACACCGATATGCCAAAGTTCAGCAGTCGGTCCGCGGTCGGAAGAATGCCGTGAGCGAATGACCACGAAGTATCAAGCACTGCACGGTCATATCGGAGGAGTCGTAAATTCCCCCTAACAGATTACCAATCCACTCTAAGTGCAGAGAATTTCTCGGTGCTCGGTAACGGGGCTCCGCACGAGTGCAGAGTACATCGCACGGGCCGAGACTTCTGCCAAACGGAGTTGATCGCATCCTATGCGCGAAACCACCCAGCCCCGGGGGCGTGGTGACCACCGACTGAAGCCACGCAGAGAGAACCTCTCGGTAAAACGGCGGAAGCCGTCTCATGGTGGAGGGGCCGACCTGCCGGAGATTGAAGGCCCGACTGACTGGTTCTGCGAGGAAAGCCCGCCGAAGATGGTGCCCGAAGAAGGACTGCCAACCACGCTTCTCACCGAGTAAGAAGCCCATAGGCTCTTCAAAGGTTTTGAATAAGTTGTCTGGAGGTCCAAGGAAGACGGATAATGTCGAAGCTAGTTAGAATCTTCCAAATCTTCTTAATGTAGCTCTATGCTTGTTTAGCAAGGATTTGATTCCGACCGTTATATGATAATAATCATTCAATAAACTGATACAACGAACTTCGTCGCAAATTTGAATTTCATTAAGCCCGCTACTATTGATACTCTAGCACAGCATCACAGTTTACCTTGATGGATCAAATTTGTCAGGTTCAGGCCAGTATTCTGGCATCCTGTGCAAACAATAAACAGGGAAAGAGACGATCTGACCTTTGGAAATCTTTGTGCCATTGATGGTGCACGATTCGTGGCAAACACGTCCAAAACTGAAAAGTTAAATGTCAAAGAGTTTGCATGAAGGCACAAGAAATTATTGACTGTGTTGATAATGCGTTTACACAGGAGATACGAGAAGGGAAGAAATTTGATTTGAAATTACCCAATCAAACGTTTCAGTACTTCGGACAACAGCAACCTCGAGTCAAAAGATAACATATTCGAAGCAAGACAAAGCCTTTACGTTTTAATTTTATCCAAACTTGGTAGGGATGCAAAGTAGCCCCGTGAAATTTGCCAGTTCTTGTCTCAAAAAGTATTTCGGGTATACCTCTGAAATTTTATGACTTTTGCTTAAATTTTATCGTCTCTAGTATTGCCAAAAGTCAGCAGAAAATATTAAACATAAAATAGTTGCAGGAAATTTCATATCACCTATTGTGGCAAAAATTCGAACATTTTCGAAAAGTTCGAAAATTTTTTAATTTTTGTTTTTTACCAATTTTCTAATGGAAATGTCGTTTTTATTGAAAGGAAATGGTTTGACGATAAAAAATGGCTTTAACAAGAAAAAAGAAATCGATAAATCTCACTTTCGAACGTAACACTTTATATGTGTCGTATTTTTTTAGCAGGTCGTTATTACGAAGTCATAACTGCATTACTTTTATCACCATGGCAACACATGCCGTTTTCAAAGCGCAAACTAGAATAAATTTGAGGATGTAAACTTGTAAATGTACTTCTAATTTAATTTCTGAATACAGTTGTAAATTTGGATAGATGGATAAACCTTACATAAATAAATAAATAAATAAATAAATAAATAAATAAATAAATAAATAAATTAAAAAATAAATAAATGGGTAAATAAGTAAGTAAATAAATAAATGAGTAAATGACTGAAGGAATGAATGAATGAATGAACGAATAAATGAATGAATGAATGAACGAAGAAAAGGGAGTATGACTTACCTTAAAGCAGGTGGATACAAGCGAAGTGTTTCGCACAAAGCCATGTCCAAACAGTGTAATTCATTGATCTCCTCTTGTGTAGGGAATCTCTGGCAAAAGAACATTATGAAAGTTAATTATCTCCTATATTATTCTTTTTACTTCTGGAAAGAGTAGTTTCAAAAAAGCACAAGACAGTCGTGTCACCGTCACGCCTATACCAACACCACCTGAGCGCATTTTTGTTTAGAGGGAGATTATTGAGTAGAAATTAAAAATAACACATGCAGTAGAGCGTACCTTAAAGCACGAAACAATAGTCAAGAGTTTTACCTATTTATTTTGTGTTGTTTAAATTTCTTGAATACATTTGTAATTCAATTTTGATAATATGAGTGAGTTTACCAAAGATGAGCTTCTTTCCGAAATGACATTCATCAAGGTTTTTTACTACTTGTTTCCGACATGTATCCCAGGGTAAAAGAATTCATCTAAAGACCATTTCATTATAGAAAACCCTGATATTAGCTTTTTTGTTAACATAAACATGGACAGTAACCAGATAATCACCAAACTAGAACACATTGGAACTTTTTTTAAATAGCCACAAGTTCAGTTTCTTTTTTATGCTTAATGGATAATAAAGAATCTGTATCGTCCAAAGAGAAAAGAGTTTTCAGGGCCAGCCAGGATGTCAGATGTTCGCAATGACTACAACTTGTAATGAAATTTTTTGTTGCAAGACAAGTTGCAAAGTGGGGATGTTACACGTGCAATTTCTTCTTTACTTCTCTCGTAACGCCATTTCGTTGCAAGTCACAAGAAAAATTGCTTCATGTAGCATGACCTTTATACAAATTAGGTGTCTAAATTACCAAAGCGATCTTAATTTATTCGTTCACTAAAGCGCGGTCAGGAAGGCAGTGATTTCAAATTGAGCGGTTTAGGGGAAGAAAACATGATTTTCTTCATTCTTTAGCAACATTAAGTGGTTTCTGCCAGTAGAATTGTTTTTTATAGTACCATATTATTCTAATATGGCTTTTCGATAAGGTACAGTCAGACATTCTGACCAGCCAACTGAGTTAGCTTACTGAAATTACCTATTTTGTTTGCTATATTTGAATTAGGTTTTTAAGAAATCTTATTCATAGATTTACTATGGCTAAACTTGGCAGACTATGTCTTTGAAAAATGTGGTCAAAAATTATGACAACGTCACTAATGCCTTTGTGCAAATTGCGACATATACTGTATATACAATACAGGATGGCCGGAAACGATCAAACCAATCTTCCCAAAACAATAGAGTATGTATATAATTGCAGAAAATTAATAATTATTGGATGAGAGTAAGCAAAATTACCACCAACTAAAGAGAAGAAATAGATAAATTGAATAATAACGCCAATTAAATTGAATTTTTGCGAGCGTAGTTTCAATTGCGTTCATTCACAGAGTTAACATATTTTCTATATGGAAAATGACATTTACGGAGCTTCCATTGTTTTGTATTTTATCAAAATACTCAGGGGTTACCGAAACTTTTGGCCAAAATGACATTATTTCAAAAATTTTGTTTTTGAAGAAATATTTAGAAAAGTGAAATTTTCCAAGCATTCAAACCAATCATTTCTTCGATCGTCTTTTCTATATGTTGCAGCAGTTTTTGCTCCTATAGCGCATAACAGTCCGTAAAGACATCGTTACACAATGCAATTCTTCCTCGCGCTGATAACGCAATTTCATATTATTTTTTGTTGCGTTGCCAGAACGAGACAAACTTTCAGCGCATATCAAGTTCCGTAATAGTGGCGGCAACGATTTTTCGCAACGAAGAAAACGTTGGAGACAGTTCAAAAGTTTGAACTTTTCTCTGCAATTCTTTGAAAATCGCACAAATAGAATTAAATTTGCCTCGTTTATTACCCTCGTTGACTCGCATTGCAATAATCCTATTCTAACTGGCTCTATTATCCACTCCTGAGTATCCAGTTATATTGTTAGATGGTTATCTTTTCACTTTTATCTTAAACTTCTTTTATATTATAAACGTTGCAACTTTTTGCTAAGACAAAGATCTGAAGCTGCGTTGTCAGCGCGAGAAAAAATTGCGCCATGTATCGTTGGCTTAAAGTTCCATGCTCACCCAACTGCAACATCAAAGAACCAGCCGCTACGAAAGACATTTCTTACTACAACATTGTCTTACTGCTAACAGATTTTATTTCTCGTCCGCGTTGCACCTGCCCGTCGCCCTCGAGGGTCCTCTGATTGACTTCTTCCTGTCCGTATAGGTCCTCAGTGACCTGTGGAGACTAGTATTTTACTCTGGTTAACGCCACATAATTTTAATCCCTAAGGGGAAAGTTCTCGGCCAGGAAAAGGTTAAAGTATAATTTAGCATGCTCGCCTTGGCATGGATCCTATGCTTCCGTATTTCTTACCCAGTGACATCTTTGTCAAGTTACTCACATCTTTAGGAAGTTTCGCCTCAATCTCCTGGTATACATTCTCTTGTTCCTGCAGATTCATGGCCAGCAAGTAGAAGAAAGAGGACAGAGTAGACGACGTAGAATCGTAACCTGCTAAGATAAAGCCAATGGACTGCGCAATGATTTCCTCGTCGGTTAACTTGCTTACTTTCTGTCCATCTCCATTCACTGTCGATGCATTCATTGAAATACTTAGCAAGTCTTTACGCTTTAGAAAAGCAATTCAGATATTTTATCAAATGACAATAGCCATGACTATTAAATCTTTTTTTCTTAATATAAAGTCTTAGAAAATCTTGCTGATCAAACTACTGAACGCCATGAACTCAGAAAAACTCTCAGCTCCAGACGGCACTCGAGCCCGCAACCTCTTGAATGCTAGCCAGACGCTCTAGACAGTGAGACACTAGAATTCAGGTTTCTCACCGTGGCCATGGTTACAACTTTCGAAAAATTCACATAAACAATTTTTCTCAGGGAGACCAACTATATATAGCTCAAATCAGATTGACTTAACCAAAATATATTTTAAAATAAATAAATGAATAAAACAAAATAAAACGAAACAAAAAACACTTTCATTGTCGAACCAGGTTGATGCGACCTCCTAACATCAGCTTAATCAGACAGACTTACATCATATGCCTTGTTTGTTAGACGTTTTCCTTGATGCCACTAACTGTGCCAAATGTTTTGTTATTACCTGATCTCCATCATGGCTTCTTCTTTGTGAAATAATATCTTTAATTGTTTTGACCACAAAATCAACATCAAAGCTATCTGTGAGGCATGGTAACCAATTTAGAACTTGGGTCATGAATGGAAAGATGTCTGAAATAGAAATAAAGGTACTGGACACTTATTTTTCTGTTTGTGGAACACAACATCTGCTTTAGGAATGAATGTTGTGTGTATAACCGCTTTGCTTCAACAAGGATATGAAATTTGTAGGAGGAATAAATACTAAGAGTAATTAAGACAAACATACACTGCACCAGAGATTACATGTCTAAGGTTAATGTAAATTCTTGAGAGTCAGAAAGTTAGAGTTAATTACCGAGAACCGAGGCTTTTAGCCAAATACAGCCCCAGGGCCGTAGGTCCGTGGGCTGTATTTGGCTAAAAGCCGAATAACTGACTTATTTGATGATTGAGGAGGTTTTCAACAAAAGGTCTTTTGTTTACGAATTGCTTTTGTACATGTTTGACCGATTTGAAATTCAAAGGATTAATTCTATTTACTGTCTGCACAAACAAAAGGGGGCGGCCAAAAAAAAATCTTGGATAGACGATATCAAGGAATGGACGAGCCTGTCTATTCGTGACATGATAGACATTGCATATGACCGCGATAATTGGAAGGTGATTGTGAACAGCACTCAGTGAGGCACGAACGGGCTTGGCAGAGCCCACGGACTATTAGTACCGTCACCGAGCTTATGTTAATTCAGTTGTTGTAAAGAACGTTCCTATACAAGTACATTACACTTTGGGCTACAGCGTCGGAAATTGGAATCCTCGGTTTTTAATGGACAAATTTCATGTACAGGTTAACAAGGAGTCTACCAAATGTTTGAACAGTAGACAGAGGTAAAAGTCGTTTGATTGTCGTGTTCAGAAGTCGTTTATTACAATGCTAAACCGGTCAATTTAAAAAAAATCAGCTTCATTCCTGGACGATTGTTTACATTGAAGTAATGTTTGTTGTGTTTAATTTTAAAACAATTTCGATATACAACTGCATGAAAAATTTGGGTTATTATAGTATAATACATTAGACTTAGTATTTAATTTTCTGAACAGTTCTTTTAAGAACTAGCTCTGTCGTTTTATGTTCACCGTGATACCCTTGCTGTTTAAAGAAATGTGTGGTTATATAAACGATGGAATTATGTAGTTTAAATGAAGCAAAAATTTCTGGTACCGTAGATTTTTTAGAGCAAAGGAACGAGAAGTAGGCATAGCTTTACACTTCTAGTTTGTTGCAAATTAAAAGGATTTTATTGAGCATGCTAGGCCGCTAGGGATATATCTATATAAATCCCTAGGATTTATTTATGTCTAAAATCCCTGGGATACTCAATATAAATTCCTTGAATTTCTAATGAGAGTTTTTATCGTAGATACATCCCAATGAATAACAAAGAAAACCTACTGAATCATCAAATAATTCATGTTAAGACCCAACCTTGACTAGCTGCCAAACATCGCCAGAAATCTTGGTCATTTGAGCCCGCGTACCTGAACCCTGACAAAGCAGTGGCCTTTTGAGGAAATTTCTTTAGAAATACATTAGAATGAACCGATTTCACAAGCAAAAGGGAAAGGTACGTTTTCGACGAAAATCAGTAAATTTTCGATGGCAAGTAAAACATAATCTGTGTTTCATGGGTCGAATTTGGTAAATTACTTGCTGTATCTCGATTCTTAGATATTTTATCTCAAATGTTGGAATTTTCCCTATTTTGCGCGTCACTGTAAATATATTTATATATAGAATATTTATAAGATGTACTATATATTTATATATAGTACATTTTCAGTAATTATCTAATAAGTATACGGTTTGTCACTACACGGTGTTTCGTGTTTGATCTGTAAGCTTGACTTGTGTCAAGCATGAAGCACCGTGTAATTAGAAACCGTATACGTATTAGATAATTACTGTTTATGTACCATAACAAGCTCTACAACTCCCTATTGAGGACTCTACTTACTGGATTAATACCCATACTTTGGTCTATTTACTTATATATACCTATATCAGAAAGCTGATACGATAGTTCTTCACAGGTGAAAGAAAAAATAGTCCAGCCGATGGTTTCAATTTGAATCGAGTGAGTTTATATTTTTATTGTTTACTGTGTATTTATGTAATAAATAACGTTCACTGAAAGCATCCCGGTCTATAAGTAACGGATGAGCTCAACAACTTTCTTACTAGGAAGGACTTGTATTAGTTTTGGTTCGAAAAAATTCCGACTGGCTCTTGCTAGCCTATGGTTCGGATTGTTCTGTATGTCCAGTGACAAACCAAATGACGAGGAAAGGATGACTTCCAACGCAAAATTTCCAAAACATCTATCAAAGAAAAACCAAGCGGAAAGCGTAATCTTGTCATTAATATTAAAGCCCAGCAAAAGATTTTGAGTAGACCCATAACGAACTCACAATACTGGAAATATAAAAATACTTATTCAAGTAACATTTCGTTGCTACACATGCAACATCTTCAGAGTAAATGAATATTTAATTACAAACTTCGACTTAAATCACTTGTATTGAATCGGGTTCGAAAGTTTTTCTGAGTAGAATAGCTTGAGCATGCGTATAACAAACATCATATAACAACCAAGCTACCACATTTTCATAACATCATTGATTATGACTAAAATAAATAGGCCACATAAACGCCTTTAAAGAATATAATTATAGCAATCTTATATAATATTAAAATAAATGGGCTTGCTTGGGAATTGTATTTCTACTGTTGGCTGATCAATATTTGTATATTTTTATTTTTATAAATGCGCGGTTGATTGAAAAGCGCTGAAGAAAAGGTACCAAAACTTAATGCTAACCAGGATTTTATCATATTATATATCAGGATATTATCATATTATATATAACTCCATGTTTGTTAGTATCCTTTATATATATAAAAAAAAAATTCTCGATAAGTTTTACCACGCTGACGTCTAAAAGCCGTTGCACGTCATCAAATACGTGCAGACACTTGGAGAATACATCAGTTGAATATTAATGAGTTTTTGCAGAGGTTATAAAGCAATTCGAGAATGTGTTGTAGAATTTTTAATTTTGTTAAGAAACAGTTTAGAAAATTTACATCACGAACTATATTTCTTCTCGCCAAATTTAAATCTGGCAAGACACGATATTTAGCACTCATGGCCCGGTTGTTCGAAGGACGATTACTGCTAATCCTGGGTTGAAATTTAATTGGGTCCTTTATTTTTCTTTCTTTTTATTTTCTTACCTATTTATATTTCTGGGGAGATACCCGGTGACTCCGCTTAGTAAAACATTTCTTATTTTCCTTTTCTCTTCTCGGTTTGCTTTTTGCTATTTTC
>JBAHVQ010197596.1:0-13692 GCA_036872915.1 Nanipora kamurai
TGAGATCATCACTCAAAGTTGAGCATAAAAGGAACTCGTTACGACGCTTAGATCACCCCTGATGAAGACACTAGACCTGAGTGTCGAAACGTCGGGTCGTGAACTGTAATTTCTTTAAATTACGTTCATAATATTTACAAACCGGAGTAGCGTTTGGTATGTCGGAAATTTCACCTGGTTGCCGTGAACTTGTATCTTACAGAAAAGAACATTTTAAACATTTTAGAAAACAATTCTACTTTAGATAAAAAGATGTAAAAGTAAACTTTGACTACTGGAAAAATCACTGGAAGTAACCTAAACTACACCTGTCAGGAGACCTCACCTTGACTTGCAAAATCATCTGACAGTAGAGTAAAATAAAGAAATGGTTCACTGGCATGCTTCATTGAGTTATGGATGCACGTGGGAAGTCGGGAAAGCATGAAAAAAGTGTAAGGGTTGCTTGAGGCCACGGCCGAGAGCAACTCGGCCGTGGCCTCAACTTCCCAAGTGCATTCATGAACCATTTCTGTTAGAATAGAATCAGAGGAAAAATGACGGAAACCAAGCTTCATTTCATTGATTAAAAATTACTTTCTCCTTACATAAACCAGAAATTTGGAACACAATGGTTTCCCGCACTTTTTCCCGTACTCCATCATGAAATGGGGCATGCACGGTAGCCAATCAAAGACAGCGTTATATTACATCTTTGTTGTAACTACAAATTGCCTAATATTATAGATATCTAAATTCATCTCTGGCACATCCCTACAATGCTCTACATACATATGTCCACCTCACTCAAGCTATCCAAATGTCTTCATTACGGACCCTAAAAGAACTTATTTCCAGTAATGAATATGGTGGCCCATCCCCAATCCAGGGAGTAACATTCTTCAACACAACTTTCTAATAGAAACCTTTCAAGCTTATCAGCAAGTCCTTGGCTAGCATCCTCTGGCAGCACATCATAAATATCAGAGTCTTCAAGGTTTCCTCTGTTACCTTTCTTGAACAACCCATTAAGCCACCTAAATAACAGAATCAAATAAACACACAACTAGTAAAATACAACCAGTGTAACCTTACCACAAGGTAACATTTTATAGGTACATATACTGTAGATAGACAATACTTGTTATTAACTTAATATTCTTGACTGACTCTACTTGGAGTTACTCTCACTTGAAATTACCATTTTGGCCCAAGATCCTATAGGAATTGTAGCATTGTACATGAATTTCTATAGAATTCAGTAGGAATTGCCATTAGATTAGCAATAGGAGTAAGAATTCAATAGGATTTCTAATACAAGTGCCAATTTTCGATAGGATTTCTCATGGGATCCTGTTGGATTTTTTGTATTGGATTCAAAATGTTTGCAATCTTGATTAGTACTTATTATAAATATGTGATATTTATAGATGTACATATGGTACAGCCCTGTTTCATGAGATAAAGTGGTATGAAAATATCTCTCAATTTAACATAAAGAACAGGTAAAATATACCTACTCCTTTTGCTCTTGTTTGTATAAGTAACAATGGTAACATACCTCAGTTAATTCATATTATTAAGCATTGTGCCTCCTCCAAGAGTTTACATGCCAGCCTATTGCATGGCAACTCTAAACTAAAAACATGCCAAACCAACTTACTGGGCTTGTTAACATGTTAAGTTGTGTTTACTAGTACCGTACCCAGTAAAAGAAAAGGTTTAGCAAACCATATTCATGTTTAAATAGTAGTTTATTGATACATATTCATGCTTATTTAGCATACAATCCTGTTTAAACTATGATAAGTTCCTGCCAAAGGATTGTTTTTGTTTGGTGAAAGTTTAACGGTTGACCACGACTTATAGTATGGTAATGGTATACATTTGCCTGTGTCTGGCATTTTAGTTTATATTTTGTTCACATCCAACCACCAAGTAATGAAAAAAAGAACTGTAGGTGAAAACTTGAGCAATTTGAAACACTTAATATATCTACTTCAGGACAGTATCATCCATACTGGTATTAGCCATGTCAGCACCCCTGGTCAGATGTTTGAGCCTGTTTTATCAGATATCTGTACCCACCATTAATATATTGCTGCAGCACATGTAAGTAATCTGTGACTGTTCAAATATTAAATTTTGAGACAGCAAAAGATGCTTAGTAAAGTCTCAGGTGTTATAGTATCTATAGATATCCATACTCAGTCCGATACAATCAGTGGCACACTTACTACACCACTGGCAGTTGATTACTATGCCCACAAAAATTACAAAAATCATAGGACAGCAGTGATACTTAAAACAGCTTAAACCAATTAAAATAATTATGAATGTTTAATAAGGAAGCATTGCACGGTTTACCAGGTTAAAACTGTATTGTATCAAGTGATTTGATATTATAAGACGACACATAGCACATGAACATTCCACGCAAAGCAGAACGTTTTGTCCATATAAAGAGGAAAACAGATCTCCAACAATAGTTTTCTTTTTCAGCAGCGAACGTATATTTAGTTTTGTAGTAAAGTATGAATTCTTGACGAGAACGTTCAACCACACAATTAAGTCGGTCATCGTTCAATGCTTCAAACGTCGCAAGATAACGCATATAGTAATACTGCTTTACATAGCCAGAATGAAACTCACTTAATCGAAACCCATGAAATAAATTGAATGCATGAGACTAAGGGCCATGCATTCAATCTATTTCCTGGGAATGAAACCGCCGACAAAGATCCAAGCACGCTGTTTAGCATACCTCCACTTAGTTCCATCACAAAGTTGACAAACGTATTTACCATTAGACAAAACAATCACTTTGTTTTTGACGAATACTCATTCAGTGTAACAATGTTTAGTGCTTGAGAAGGTATTTTCACCTCAAACGTGGACAAATATTTCGTACAAAATTACTTCGAATGAAGTTGAAATATTGAGAAAGGATTATCCATCCATTCATTACACTAATTCGCAATTTGTCGTTGAAACAGTGAGAGTCTAATAAACTATTGTTCCCAGTGATTTAATTTAACTCAAAGGTCAAGTGTTTCTTATTAAATCCATCGAGACACTTCAGGGAGTGTCAACCAAAACAAATCCATTAAATTCTTTAATAAACTAGTTTTACAACCGCCCGAATTTTCCTGCCGTTCTCTCAGCTAAATGAGTGTGAACATAGCGACTTATAAGAAAGCTCGAGACTTGTAAGAAATATTTAGACTTGACAGATTTAATCTGGTCATCAAATTCAAATTGCTATGGGAACACAATTTAACAGAACGGGAGATAAGCTGTTATGGTTCAGAACATCTGCTCCTTGTCCAAAGGAGAAATTGGATGACCACTCGTTCTCTAAAGTTCTAAACAGCTTCCCGCGTCGACCGGATCTCATCCATTTCAACGTAACTGAGATAAAGATGATTCGAGCGATTATATTATTAAGAGAAGTTTTGCGCAGTCACTTATTCTAATAATGAAGACACTGTTAACAAGCTCAATAATTACAGGTCTGAATAGATACACAACAATACAGTAAACTTAAACGAAGCCAAGCTAAAATAACTCAAAATATGAAATTTGAAAGGCCTGTTTAGAGGACCTTCTTCGACGTCTTTAAAATGAACTCAAAGGATTTATAACACGGTTACCGAAAACGTAATACAGTATTGTGTTCACCGAAATGCACTAACACAACCGTTCGCATTTGACACTACTACATTTACAGACAATAAATATTGCAGTGGCAAGCACGGTAAAAAAACAAAACATGTGGGATATAATTGTTTTACAACATGATATAGAAAGGAAGCCAACGTAAGGTTCGAGGATGCATTGATGGTACAGGCGTAGCAGCCCTCAAGTGGATAGTACTCACCCTTGCGTTAACTTCCTCGAGAAGACATTTGCCACTCGAGCTGGATTGCTTAACGGCAAACCCTCTTGCTGATCCATCAGCGACCGAGGAACATGACAACTTAAAAAACTCATGAGAAAAAATAAGCAATAATATTTAGCATCAGGCTGGTATCACACACGTAGGGGAAATCGACAAACCTCGTTGCCTTGTATAATCCATATCAAAGCGACCGATCGACGCGCGACCACCCTGCCGCTCACCCCTCACTGTCCCACTATTTCACACAACGCTGTCCCCCAGCCCTACAAACTCTCCACTGGGGGATTTGTGATGGAAAATGATCAAATAAACACAGGAGCGTTTCAAACTACTGAGGGGGTGTAAAATGATAGGAGAAAAATCGGACAGGACCGACCAAGTTCCTCTTAATTTAATGAGGATGTTTGTTGACTAGTAACGGGTAATCAGCCCAGTTAAGCAACTGCTCCCTGATAGAAAAAAAAGAAAATTGGTTAATAATGTGGTGGACAATTTCCCGTTGCCCAACTCCCACCCTACAGTCCCTGAAATGGTGAGGCATTTTTCCAGTTTGTTTCCCAGTGGCGTTAATCGGATGTTTATTAGAGAGGGGAGTTTGTTTATTAAAATAAAGGCATACATATGAATGTACATATACATAAGTGTCTACACAAGCACGGGTTCTTATATACATATTAACATATACATAAATATTCAAACAAGGGTACATATAAATTCACTAATAGAAATACTGATATACAGGTACATCCCCATACTGATATACATAAAAATACGTATACATCATCATATACATATACTAAATTGCTAAAAACATGATCACCTTCTTTATTGTTCTCAAAGACTGTCTTATTCCTAAATTCCCTCCGAAAATAGGGAAAATTTCAAACTCTTTCCTCATAACTATGCGTGAACATCAAAAAGACAACAACTTTAAACAATACAAATTGTATTTAGGCGGCAATCCTGGTATTACAGACTACGTTGCTACATGAAATTTCCGCAATATCTAACTTTCGCATCTAATTTTGGCGACTTGGCTTCTAAAATTTCCTTTAAATCGAGAAAATTAAGTGTCGCGAAAACTCCGCCCCTCCAAAATCGCAAACGTTTCCTGTAGTAAGGTAGCTCCATGCAACGTTAGAAGTGTGAGAAAAGAGTCAGTCGATTGACATATCCGGTTTTTATTCAGATTTAGTCTGTTTTGTGATCCGAGAGAAAGAGAAGTCGAGACAATTATTCTCGTAGAAGAAGAATCTGAATTAAATCTAAACGGAAACTATTCAAAGATTATCTCAAGAATTATCTCGTACATACATTTTGGCGCCGACTCCCGGGAAAAGAAAGTCAAGAAACGATTAGAATCGAAAGTCTAAATGAATTTATTCAACGAGATGAAGGAAGCGCGCGGATGGCAGACATCAAGAAGAAGGTAAGAATTCGCGCGGGTCATCGAAGTTATGCCAAAAGAGTCATTTCTAATGCTTGAGAACTTATGCAATCCGGAAATACCTCTGAACTGAAGAAACTCGAGTCTTCCGTGTCAACTCTAAGGGATAAACTTGCAAAACTCAAGGGCATGGACGGTGAGATTGCTGAGCTCATCGAAGATGATAAACTTATCGACCAAGAAGTTTGAGTGGATATCGAAACTGTTGAGTGAATAGTGGATATCGAAACTGTTCTCAGTGAGGCTGCAATTCTACATTACTCGTTTCGACGTCTGTGGGAACAATTTAACAGATAAACAAAGCAAAACTCCACAAGTTGGAACTTAAAAAGTTCTCCGGTAACCCGACATGCCTGGCTGGCCTTTTGGGATTCCTTCGATTTAGCCGTCCAGAGAAATGGTAGTCTAACCGACGTGAAAAAGTTTAATTATTTGAAGTCATTGGTCCATGATCAGACAGGCAAAACAGTAAGTGGGTTTTCTCTTACAAGCTGCAATTGTGTGCAAGCGGTTAAGCTGTTGAAAGAAAGGTATGGTAACAAACAAGTTCTTGAATCTGCTCATAGGGAATCGCTGTTAAAATTACCAGCTGCAACTACTATCACTGAAACAAAGAAGTTGCAAGCTATTTACGACGAAATTGAACCAAACGTCAGAAGGCTTCGAAACATTGGCATAGTGTCAGAAATGTATGGAAGTGCCCTGTCACCGATAATAATGTAAAGGATTCCCGAAGAATTTGAATTGCGATCACCCGAGATTTATCGTCGAATGAATGGAAGTTAGAATCTATGTTGGAAGCATTTCACCAGGAATTGCAACTACGTAAGAAGTGCCAATACATTCCAGGATCATCGAACAACGCAACAGAGAACCGCGAAATTCGACCACACCCAAGCGAGACGGTTCTTCAATTCACCCCTCGTCAGCGTTTTCGTTGCTCACAAATAGCACAAATAGTACTTCGCGAGGTCCTTGGTGTACTTACTGTAAGGACAATCATTCTCCCACAAGTTGCAGTGACTAATACTTTAGCCAGAAAGCAAATTCTACGGAAAGAGGGAAAATGTGTCATTTGTCTATGAGAAACTAACGTGTCATCTCTGCGGTTTGAAACACCACCCTTCTATTTGTGATGCCCCGGACCAGAAAACAGATGACCGACCATAGTAACCAAATAATCGAGTTCACTCTAGCGAGTTACCCACAAATGCCAGGCTTGGACTTAGCTGACAGCACTCGTGGTTCACAAGAGTTAGATGTCGACCATGTAGTTGTAGCTGATTTTTATTGGTACTTTGTGAATGGTGACATCGTTCGTGGAGTTGAACCTGGCCCAGTCGCACTTGCTAACAAAGTTGATTAAGCGCTTTCCGGACCTGTCGATGTTCCGAGATTGAGAAACAGGACTCAAATGTCAACCTAACTTCTTTCCAACTAAGATTTCCACTTCATTGGTTGAGGAGTGAAGTTTGCTTGAACGGGAAATCAAGCAGTTTGGGGATTTGGAATCCTTGGGGATCAAATCCAATGAACCCATGGTTTACGAGAAATTCCTCCAAAATATTAAGAATGATGGCCATAGATGCGAGGTGAAGTTACGTGTCAAGGCAGGGACCGGGAAGCCGGGGGGCGAGAGGCTGTAGCCTCCAATATTTTCCGGACCAGAAGTTTGATCGGCTGCATTCGCAAACATGGCGGCTAATTTAAAGGTACTAAGCTTTTGTCTGACTCTCACTTGCTGTGTAATAATGCTTTGTTATTTGGATCCAGACCGTAGCAACGGTAAATTTCCAATAGCCTCTGATGTTCAAACTTACATTGACAAAAAATGCAAGCAGGTCCTACAGTTTATTGCCAAGTTTCACTCTTCTCAGATGTCGAGTAACTCAGAAGTATTTGAAAAGAAGATTAAGGTGTTGTCCTAATCACCCTGGTTCATTCAATCCCGCGATTGTTACCAACCAAGAAGCCCACATGATATATGGGAACATGGATGGACAAAGGAACTCGGAGAATAAAAGTGGAAGGAAGAGAGGTTTCTCGAAGATATCTGATTTCTTTTCTAAGACAAATCTAATTTCAATTACTGGTAAGTTAAATAGTGGAATGCTGCATTAAAGCTCTCGACGCTTAGTCATATATAATAAGATTAATATAGAATTAGTATCCCACAGTTTTCCGAAATATTTTAGACATACAAATTTGATTATTTTTTTCTCTAAAGATGAAAGCGAAACAGCGAACGCAACTCAAGGAATGGACGTGTGTGATTCAAATATTCATGAAGTGTCTCTCATTCTTGATGTGCCAGCAGTTCATGTTCGTACGCGAAGGTCAGAGTCACAAAAAGAGCCCTCGCCGCTACATAATGTAACCTGCTTAGGCACTCTGTTACAACCTAAAAACGTCGAATTCCCACAGAAGAATTATGGTAAACAACTCCGTTCCTTTCAGTCAACGTGGATTGAACTATTCCCCTGGATTCACTATAATGAAAAAAATGACTCGGTTTTATGCTTTATTTGTTCAAAACAGAATGCTAAAAATTACTTGTTGTCTGCCAGGAAAAAAGAGCAAGCTTTCATTTCGACTGGATATTCTAATTGGAAAAAGGCACTTCAAAGGTTTAAAGAGCACCAACTTTCTGAATGTCACAAATTGTCAGTTGACTACGATGTTAACATTCTGAAAACCAATGACGATATTTATGAAATTTTTAATGAACAAAAAAAAACATTGAAATTTAATCGCCACTGTTTCATAAAAATAATCGAGTGTTTGCAATACATGTGCCGACAAGGTCAAGTTGAAACTAAGAAGCAAAGATAATCCTGTTTTATTTGAGTGGATTCAAAGGAAAAATGTGGATAAATATATGAGCCACGACATTCAAAATGAGATTATCTCAATAATGGCACATCAAGTACAAAGAGATCTTGTCAATGATATAGGATGCAACTTTTTTTCAATAATAGCTGATGAGTATACCGATATCAGTAACCATGAACAACTAACTATTTGTCTTCGTTGGGTTGATGAGATGCTCGAAGTACACGAAGACTTTCTTGGCTTTTATAGGATTCCTGGCATTGCATCTGACACAGTGGCATCGGTCATATGTAGAAGATGCCTTTATCAGGCTACAGTTGTCTTTCCAATACTGTAGAGGACAGTGTTATGATGGTGCTAACAATATGCTAAGTACGAAATCAGGAGTTGCAAAGCTTATCCATGATATTCAACCGAAGGCGAAACCAACGCACTGTCATGCACATTCGCTTAGTTTGAGCGTAAAAGATGCCACAAACAACTGCTAAAGAGAATTTGCTAGAGCAGATAAAGGTAAATCTTGGAGATGAGAAAGAAATGGCTGCCGCTGGTTTGACTAAATTTAGTGCAACTAGATAGACAGTTCGCGCAACTTGTTTCCAGAGGCTTCTTGACAATTATGAAGAGTTGTTAACACTATGGAAAGATTGCCTGGAAACAAAACTTGAAGCAGAAATTCGTGGTAGGATTATAGGGTGTCAAGTACAGATGAAATTGTTTAACTTCTTCTTCGGATTAATGCTCAGGCAAAAGATTTTCGCATACGGATAACCTGTCCAAAACTCTGCAAGAAGTAAAAATGTCAGCAGCTAGTGGACAGCATACTGCCAATCTAACGAGGAAAGTACTCATTAAATTAAGAAATGATAACTGTTTTACAAATTTTTATGACACCGTACTGCAGAAGAAACAAATTCATCCCTCAATATCACATCCAGAGTTGCCAAAAAAGATAAAAGCTCCAGCAAGATTTGAAATCGGAATTGCGACCCCTTCTTTCCCTGGAACTCCAAAAGATCTGTATCGGAAAGTTTATTTTGAGGCATTGGATTTGATTATCGCATCAATTAGTGAACGTTTTAGCCAGCCCAGCTTTATTGCATGAGCACATGGAAACTCTGCTAATAGGATTTCTGAAATCCGAAGATATTTCCTTGCAAATGGAATATTTGAAAGAAAATTACGCGGACGACATAAAACTGGAATATCTTCGTGCTCAGTTGGATATCTTTAAGCTGCTAATGAAGAATACTAAGATAATTTGTTTTTCGGATTTCCTAAATGCGGTGAGAAATCTTGCTACTGCTGAAAAGAACATGATAAGTGAAATCGTTGTTATTTGTAAGTTGATTCATGTCAATCCTGCTACTAGGGCATCTGGGGAACGGTCATTCTCCACGGCAAGAAGAGTAAAAACTTGGTTACGGGCAAATATGAGTCAAAAAAGATTCACTCCCCTTGCTTTACTTAATTCTTACAAAGCTAGAACCGAAAGAGTACGTCTAATTGATGTGGCAAATGAATTTGCTCCACTCAATGAGAACCGAAAACGTAACTTTGGAACATTTACTGAGGCAGATCTCTCCTAAGTCATTCAATGATCTAAAATGATCTAAAATGATCTAAAATGATCGGATAAAAGAAACGGACCAAATCTTAACCATTGTCTCTGCTCTGGACCGCCACTCACTCCTCTCATTTTTTATATATTGACCAGATTCCGTGAGCATAAAGTTGGAATCACAGTCAACATTGAGTGGGCACGCCTCAATGTCGCCATCGTCTCAGAACATCGCTACTACTTGCATTTCCTTTGGATTGATGATATTCACAGCGATAAACCCCAACTGGTTATTTGACGATTTACCAGAGTCATTTTAGGACTAAAAAGCTGTTCTTTCCTGTTAAACGGAACGATTCGTCGCCTCTTTAACACTTACCAGGGATGTGGCCTGCGAAAGATGAGTGCCGGGTAATAACTTCCAGACAGGCATGGTCATAAGACGTGATCTGGTGTACGGATTCGAGCTACTATTTCTCAATCCACAGCAAATTAATAATCTTTACAGGGACGTTTCTTTGTGGAGTAAGGGCGGATGAGACTTGTGCGAAATTCGTGTTTACGCCAATTTCGCTGAATATCTCGGGTCAGCTTAATGAATGATGGATTAAATTACAAGAATATGCTGCACGAAAACTGTATATTTCATAATGTTTGGAATTAAAATGCCGGCGGTACTGCAGAAATTGCTGCGAGTGCCGGTCGCTCAAAGTTTGTCCCGGCCGGCGCCGCCCAGCGTAGCTACTTCCCTGCTTACAGAACTAGCGATCCTAAGTTTGTTGAAGAAGTCGTGCGATCATTAGACGTGGATGATCTGGCCTCATCAAAGCCAGACAACGCCTCATGTTACGAGCTCTGCACCAAACGTCGAGGAAGATTTAGTGAAGCTGGGTTTCAACATGTGCATGTGGATAACCAGTGATCGAGAATCAGCAGCCAAGGTAAAAGTTCATGGTTACCAAGATGAACAGCTATCACAGCTCAACATACAGTCAATAATCAGTCCAATTCCCCGACCCACTTCCAGTCGCAAAACAGTACAGAAGGTCTCCATAAAGTTCTCGGACCACCCTGGGACACCACAGAAGATGAACTTGAGTTCACTTTCGAAAATGTTATCTGTTATTTAGAAGGAAGAACAATCACCAAAGGAATCATCCTCAGTTCAATTGCCAAGATATTCGACCCTCTTGGAATACTGTCGCCGATATTCATTCCCCTCAAAATCCTGTTTCAAGAGGTCTGCAGGAAAAATATTGACTGGGATGCTCCTCTGAAAAGGGACGAACATGCCCCGGTGGAAATCATTGTTGGAAAAAATGAAAGGAATTACGCGTTTGTCAGTCAACAGATGCTATCTAACCGGGTTGAAGTCTCCTGAAATTGCCACTATCGAGCTACACGGATTTGGAGACACATCACAGAAATCTCAGAATAACGAAGTGGCTCTGTGGTTAGATTCGGAAATCGCTCTTTGCTGGATAACTCAACTAGAAAAAGAATTCAAATCATTCGTGCAAAATGGAGTAGTGGAAATACGTGAGTTGATTTCTCCACAAGTCTGGCGACACATCCCTTCGGAGGAAATCCCGCTGACCTTGTATCGCGTGGTTTGAAGAAGTCGAAGAAGGAAACAAAGTGGTGGGAAGGCCCCAGTTTCCTAAAGAAAAAGAAGAATTTTGGCCAAAGCAATGGAAATTCGGCTGGAAAAACTTTGAATCAAATGAGATCGGCGGAATCAAGAGGGGGCACGAAAGTCACTACTGCTGCACTCGAAACAAAGAGTGAAGGACTAGATCAAGTGACATATCCAAGCAAGTACAGAAAGGTGCATAAACTTCTTAGAGTTACTTGTTACGCCCTGAGGTTTATTGGAGCGACAAAAGGAACACGAGACCATGCAACGAAGAACGAAATCCCTTAAAATGCAGTCTGAAGAAATTAAGAAAGCAGAAACCTATGGACAAAGCATGTCCAAAGGTATGTCCGAGAAGAGAAAACGTACGAACAAGTGCGAATGTCTTTGGTTTTTGAACAAATTTTCAACGCAGGCAGGTGAATAATCAGACATGGTTTTACGCTACTCTGGCTCGAAACGTTTTGAACGTACCTTACAAAACTACCGTTCATGACCCAACGTTTTGACACTCCTGTCTCGTGTCTTCATCAGGTGTGATTGATCTGAACACGAGGTCCCTATTTATATCCTTAGAGAACCACTGATGACGTTATCTATTAACGAGGTGCAAATAGGCATTCGGTAATAAACCACCATCATCGCGATTCAGTGAAGTGGGGACGCTATTGATATGCCACGCCTCCAGACAACGTCTTGGATGGTAACGTGGATTGTGGATTGCATGAATCTGATGAAGACACTAGACAGGAGTGTCGAAACGTTGGGTAATGAACGGTAGTTTTGTAAGCTACGTTCAAAACTTTTCTAGCCAGGGTAGCGTAAAACCATGTCTGATCTTTGGTGTTGGTTGAAGATGACGACGACGGAATTCTGAGATGCAGAGGAAGGATACAGAACGCACCATTACCATATGATACCCGTTTCCCAGCGATTCTACGCAGAAAGCATCCGTTTACAAACCTGGTGAATTGGAATAGTCGCCATAATCTCATGCATAATGGTGCGAAAGAAATGTTGACTGAACTCCGTTCGAAATTCTGGATGGAAAGAGAGAAAGGGAGGCAAGCCGTTCGTGAAGTAATCTCTAAATGTGTGACATGTAAGAAATTAGAAGGAATGCCATACAACAAGTCCATCCAACCACCTCTTCCAGATTTCAGGGTTTCTGATGAATTCGCATTTACCCGAGTCGGTGCTGATTTTGCTGGCCCCATTTTCGTTCGAGATATCTACACACACAGCAAGAAAGTCCGCAAGGTGTGTACCGCAGTGTTTACCTGTGCATCATCTCGTGCTCCACATCTGAAACTGGTGACAAATTAATCAACCGTAGCATTTGTAAGATGTCTACCAGGGTTCATCGGAAGAAGAGGTGTACCACGAATGGTTCTATCCGACAACGCAGACCTTCAAGGGCTCAAATTTGAAATCGTTCCTTAGCCTGCATAACATCTCATGCAAATTCAATGTCCCTCGTGCCCTTTGGTGAGGGGACTTTTTTTGAAAAATGGTGCCCTCGGTGAAACAATGCCTTAAGAAAACACTTGGCAATTCGAAAGTCAGCTATGAAGAATTCGAAACTTTATTGACTGAGGTTGAAGGAATACTCAACTCTCGGCCTCTGACCTACGTATCCGAAAAGTTTGAAGAGTCACTTACGCTATCTTCACTATGTATTGGACGGACACCTACTCAGTCCTGTGGCGGAGATTCAACATCCAGTTATGAACAACTCATCTGCAGGATTAACGAAGAAATAGAAGTATTTGAACTTAATTTTCGAACATTTTTGTAACTGCTGGCGTAGGGGGTATCTCACCGAAGTCCACGAACATCATCTTGGTAAGAAAATCTCTGAAGCACGAGTGATAAAGCACGGCGGTATGTGTTCATGAAGCTTCAGTGCCTCAACAGAATTGGAAGATTAGCGTGGTTCAAGAAATAATACCAGGGCGAGTTGGTTATATCCGAGCAGGAATTGTGAGATTGGCCAAGGGAGACCAAACAGTAGTGATCAAGCGACCAATAAAACAAATGTATCCCGTAGAAGCTCCTACAGGTGATCTATTGAATGAGAAAAATCACCTGGTCAAGAAGGAACCAACGATCAGATTCGTACCCGATGGTCAAGTTCAACAAGTCGTTAAGGGTGACTGAAATAAGATTATGAACATTTGTTGACGAACTGTAGTGTTATGTTGTAAATAAGTAAAGTTTTGGTTTAAGTTAACATTGATTGATTTGATCAACCAAGGGCAGTGCATTTTTTAAGGATTCTTCAGTGGTGGGGCAAAACTGCCAAAGGGCCCATTTTCCTTGCCCTCCCCCCAGGA
>JBAHVQ010197617.1:0-13688 GCA_036872915.1 Nanipora kamurai
GAAGTTGGTCGCCAAAACGACATGGATAACAACCATATGATAGCGTTAATCGAGCAAAAGTTGGGTCCTAATGACAAAAGGGTCTGGGCACGCCATTTGGAAACTATGAAGATGGAAGTCACCTTAGAAAACCTAATAAAATGGCTCACCAGTGAAATGAAATCTCGAATGAGAGCCACAGCTCCTATAAGAAGTTCCTGGTCAAGTGTCAAGGGAAATGTGGGAAGTATCACTGAAAAGGAGAGCAACCACCAGTGTCTGCTGTGTAAAACATCAACCCATTGGACAGACCAGTGCTACAAATTTCTTGCCTTAAATCCTGCTCAACGTTTGACCTTTGCAAAGGAGAATCATGCGTGCTTTATTTGCCTCAAAAGAGCTGGACGTGGTCACAATATGTCTACATGTAGTCGACGACGTCAGTGCCCAGAGCTGGTCAATGGTCAACCCTGCAAGTTCTATCATCACCCGCTGCTACATGGGGCTGAAAAGTCAGTAATCTCGTCTGTCACAACGAAGGGACAAGCTCTTCTACCAACAGTTACAGTAAGCCATATTAGCGTTATTTAGAGTAGATGAGGAGTTGAAGTACGAAAGATTTAAAAAGTGGCTAAATGCGTCTAAAATTATACTTTTAGGCCAAAAGTGATAAAAATACTAAAACATGATTGATTGGTAACGTTGTTTGGAAAATTTTTTAAAGTTTTGAAAAACGCGTTATCTCGGCCAGATAAAGCGATTTGTAGGTTTTGTAAGGTAAGAGTTAGCTTGAAAGTGGAAATCTGTGCAAAGCTGCTACAATCGTCCTGAAATGATGGTTTTCGGTGGAAAGTGATAAAACAAAGTAAAATTTCATTGTTCGCTCGCATAGTTTCGAACAATTTTTGAAAAATAATTTACGTTTGCACCTCGTGGTATAAAGCGATATTAGCGCTATTTAGTGTACATACAGACAGTTGAATTACGGAAGATGTAGAAAGTCGCCAAATGCCTCTAAAATGATGGTTTTAGTCCAAAAGTGATGAAAATACTAAAACTTTATTGATTGGCAACGTTGTTTGGGAAATTTTTCAAAGTTTCCAAAAACGCGTTATCTCGGCGAGATAAAGCGATTTGAAGCTTTTGTAAGATAAGAAATAGCTCTAAAGTGGAAATCTGTGCAAAGCTGCTGCAATCGTTCTAAAATGATGGTTTTCGGTGGAAAGTAATGAAACAAGTAAAATTTCATTGCTGGCTATCGTAGTTTCCAAAAAATTTTTTAAAAACTAGTTCACTGGTGCGTTTCGTGCGGTAAAGCCATGTTAGCGTTATTTGGAGTACATAAAGATAGTTGAAATACGATAGATGTGAAAAGTAACCAAATGCTTCTAAAATGATGGTTTTAGGCCAAAAGTTATAAAAATACTAAAACTTGGTTGATTGGCAACGTTGTTTGGAAAATTTTTCAATGTTTCCAAAAACGCGTTATCTCGGCGAGATAAAGCGATTTGGAGGTATTGTAAGGTAAGAGTTAGTTTGAAAGTGGAAATCTGCGCAAAGCTGCTGCAATCGTTCTAAAATGATGGTTTTCGGTGGAAAGTGGTAAAATAAGTAAAATTTCATTCTTTGGACGTGTAGTTTCGAAAATTTTTCAAAACTAATTTGCAGTTTCACCTTGTGCCATAAAGCCGTACGATATTGACTTCCCATTTTCCATACAAGCAAATAGCTTGAAACCTGTTTATGCTAAACTTGATTTAATCGAATTAGAAAATATTCAAGCATCATTTCAAATCACTGCGAAAAGAAAATTAATTAAATTTTCATTTTTTAGCAGAAACAACGAAGAGAAAAACGCTATAGATGGTGGTACAGTGACCAATGTCAATAATAGCGTTATACCATCAGGCCAAGGAAAACAATATATGGTTTTCGGTTAGTTAGTTTTATGTCATCTTGTGGATTGATACGGCACAAGTAGCTTAAGAGAAAATAATGTTATAATTTTACCTAAGTTTTACTGAATAATTTTGATGTCATAAAAGCGACCGAACAATTTGATATCAATTATTTGTCCATAGTACCGTTTGAGGAAAGCATCAAATTATATTTTAATCTTTCTAACGAACCATTTTTAAAAAATGAGTTTAAAAGAAGCTGATTATATTAAGCTGATGTTAGGTGAAATGAATGGTCGAAGATATAAAGGACATTATTTTGTTGTTGAGAAGCCTGTTTCTACAGTAGAAGCTATATATTCTCCAGGGATAGGTGTTCCTAATCATTTGAATAAGGTGCAACCTAAAGAAACCACTCCTACTAAAAGAAGAAAAATTGCTTCCAGTTTAGAAAGATTTTTTATATGAATATTAAGAAAAAAAGGATCCTAAAATTGAAGACACGGTCGAAAAACATAATCAAATTTTTCATGATCTTTTGGTTATGTATCAAAATGGGGGTACCAGGAGCACTACAGCATCGAAATATACATTGATAAAACTTCAAACCCCTGATGGAGTCATTTTTTTAAGAGATACACAAATTTCATGTAAAATGAAAATTAGAGCTACAGCTAATGGTGATTTGCAAGCAGCTACAAGATGGGGAATGGATTTTGCACCACTGAAAGCTCACGATTCTTTTTCTACCTATATAAATGGAAATCAATTAACAACTGTTAATACCAATCAGGTTTATTGCACTTATATGGAGATGATCACAAGATATGATCTTGAAAGTATACTTGCTAATTTAGAAGTCAATTTAGGAGGATTTAACGCTCCAAATCGATTTGAAACAATTGTAGATCAAAATGATGCCGTGGGTGTTGGTCAAAATACATTAGGTAGACGAATAATTGCACCTTTAGCAGCATCTACAGAAACTGTTGTTATTGATAGTCTATATGGGTCCATGTATGATTCTGGTATTTATCTTCCTACTTCTTTTGAATTAAAAACAGAATTTACACGTTTTGAAAATAACAAATTATTCCAAGCTCATCTTAACGCTCACGGTCTTGCTAATAACGATGATACGTCAAAAAATTTAGCATGGTACATGGACGATTTAAAAATTACCTATAAAATTTTTAAACCCAACGAATAGCTTGCTGCAGGTCTGAATAAATTGTTAATCAACTATAAACTTCCCTGTAGACTTTAACAACAGAATACCGTACAAGAAATTTTGCTTTTGATTTGGCAAGTACAACATTTCATAAAGCCGATATTTTTAATGTACAAGACCGAATGAATGTATTCACGTCTTAATAATTATAACGGTACTTGAAACACAAATCATTTTAAATTTCAATGGGAAGGTATCACATCAGCTGAATTGAAATTAAATAGTAAAACTATAGGAAAATGTATTGAATCATCAAAAGAAGCTTATTTACAATTACAAAAACTTGCTAATAAAGAACACGGTACATTTCCTTTTGATTATCAATATTATGAAAATGATTTTCCTGTTCTTGGTTGGGATTTAACAGCAAATCAAGACAGCAGTGTAGAAGTGTTGGATTTAAATACAACAGGTTGTGTAGGTATAGAAATCAAATATACACAAGCTGGCGATTTTACAGGAACTGTTATTATTATTGGTGAATATTGTAATTCGTTGAATGTTGCTCTAAACGAACAACCTTATGCTAAATTAGCAATTTTAAACCATAAAAAAATGAGCGATTTGACAGAAGAGGATAAAAATCGAATACAAAAAGCTATTATGGAAATGCATTATGAAGATAGCGACAATGATGGAATTGTTGATCATAAATATGAAAATGATGATGAAAATGAAAATGCTTACAACAATGATGACAATGATGATGATATCAACGATGACAAAGATAATGATAATGATGATGAGGAAAATGATGATGATGATTAAGATGACGATTATGATCATAATGATGATGATGATAGTAAAAATAAATTATTAGTTGAATGTATGAAAAAATTAATTCAACAAGAAGAAATTAAAAAAAAATGAATTTATAAATCAGTTAGAGAATTATTTAAAGTGCAGAAATTTTAAAAATTATTTAAAATTTGTTAAAAATAAAAAGTTTTTAACCAACTTAAAAGAATTAACAAAATGTATATCAACTAGAAAATTGAATGTAAATTTACATCCCGCTGGTAAATATGTATTGAAACAAATTTATAAGCGAAACTTTATCTTGATGATGAAAAAGTAGTACTTTGTGAAAATTTTAATCTTATGTATTATTATAAAAAACTTTACAAGCATTAAAACAAATGAAAAAATAAATCAGTTGTTCTTTGGTTGTGGTCTAGAATGACTACATCATGAGTGAAAACGTTTTAAAATTACTTAATTCTAACAATAAATATAACAATAAATATAAGAATAAATATAACAATAAATATAACAATAAATATAACAATAAATATAACAATAAATTAATAGAATTTTTATCTACTCAAGCACAAAATAATCAAGTGGTACAGGATCTAAAAAATCCTGAAACTGATGACGTTTTGAGAAATGAAAAAGATATAGATAAATTTATACAAGAAGGCGATACATCAAAAGTAACCAAGCAGAAGGTGATTCAATTAATGAGAAAAAGACAAATTGCAAATGACAGTTTGAATGATGGACCTCGTTAACGATCGGTTTCATTAATTTCATCTGCTGAAGAAAAAATTATGCAATTTTTTAAGCAAAATAATATTAAAAGACATCTTGAAGGTTTGTTAGTCAAAGATCGATTAGTACCTGTCAATTACGACGATGCTGTAGCTGATTTAACTCGAAATGTATCTGAACTGAACAGTTCTTTGTCAGAAACTAAACAAAATCAACTACTTAATATTTTAAGCATCCTTTATAAGAAACAAATAATTAAAACAAAAAATTATTGGAAACAGAAATACACCTGAAGCGTCTGGTATATCACGACTAAGATCTTCACAAGAAATTTGAAAAAGGAGATCTCGTCAGTTACCTGAAACTCCACGTTTGAGTAGAACATTACCTCCACTGAAATCTGTGTGAACATCACCGTCTCAAAGACCATTATTTTCCCCAACACCACCACCATTTCCAAACATTAGAAGGAGCCAAGAAAGATCTCCTTACTCTCTTAGATTAAGACATCATATGAATTGTTCGTGATGAACAAAAGGAAAAATGTATTTGGATTTCTTTGAAAAGAGAACTCTCAACTAGTGAAATTCAAAGACTAGGTCATAAAAATTATTTTATTAAAAAATATTTTTTTAAATGTTTATCCTGCCGATGAATATCCGAGAAAATTAACAAAAACGTATTTTAATTCCAAAAAATTGAAAGTTATATCTCATTCCACCACAACCTATCAAACGGAAACTTCAACATGTGGTGTATGGTCTACATTATTTTTATAAAAAAAATCTCCTAGTGAATACACCAAACAATCTATGGTAATTTTACCTAAAAATAATATAAACAATTAAGAATTATATTTACAAACATGTTTGAAAAATTTTTTAATCCTACTTATAAAAGAATTTACTGTAAAAATTGCGTTGTAAAGAAAGGTGAGCAATGTTGTCAAAGTCTTTGTTAAATTTGAAAAATTGAATTATTTTCTTTTGGAAAAATGTCTGTGCGTAAACGAGTGTTTTAAAAAGCTTTTTGAGTACCGTCAAACAGTAAATACCCGTAAGGTTTTTCGCGGACAAAATCTAATATTTGTTTAAAGACTTTCATATCATACTGACGACTTCCTGCAACATTCATGGTATCAAATTTATCATTGACATTATTAAACATTACTTTATAATGAGTGGATCTTTTAACAGATCTTAATTGCCCTTTACCGTAACTTAGTTCCTGACAAACGTAAATGACAGAAATATTTTTGTGGTGAGAATCGACCGTGACTAGTTTAACAACATTTTTCAGATTACTTTTAATTAAAGCTGTAGGAACCATAAGATCATCCAAAATCAATAAACCATCATCTTTTAACAAAGGAAAAATTTTATCTGGTGAAGGAATACTACTCGTGCAAGGTATAAACAAAATATTTTCCAATTTAGGGTTTTTCTCCACCTCAGATTCCATTTTAGAATATAAAGATTGATTCTTGGGATATAATACCATAATATTTTTGGGTATGGGATTTATCATTAAGTTAATAATTTTTGTTAACTTGTATATCCAGTTTGACTATGACCACATAAAAGAATGACTGATGGATGATCAAAAGGTCGAACAATATCATTTATATGAGCATATTATACTAGCAAAAGGCTAATGAGTTCCTAACTGATTATATTATTAGCAGGTTTGCAAAAACATTGGTTGGTCTCGATGCTATTGAGTCGCCTGAGTAATTAACAAATGAATTGAAAAAAGATGAACTTCTGAAAAGAGATGTGCACTCAATAGTTGACAAAATAACTCCGTATATTCCATTTTTGGGATTTCTATCTGGTGGAATAACTACAGGGAAACACGTATATGACCACAAAAAAACACAGGATGAAACTAGTAAAGAGGATGACTACACTAAACTTTTCTACTTTTCATAAAAACTCCATGTGGAATCACTTTATGGTATTAACTAGTAAAATTCCCCAAAAAGTAGGTTTTCCCGTGAATGGGATTCCTTCAAAAATTTTAATTGCATAAAAATCCTGTAAAAATTTCCCAAGGTCGATCAAAGCCGGCGGGGACAAATCGATCGTTTCCCATTTCTAACTGCAAACAGAATCATTTTAATACCATCCGGACAGCATTTCAGCAAATATCTCCAGAGTAATTCAACTTTTTCCACAATCGGCGTTTCTCTTCAAAATTAGTCCATTTTGTTGACCGGTGGGAAAGCTCCCATTGAAGGAACAACACCTATCTAGAACACAACCCTTTATTCTCAATGCACATGCGGCCATCTTCATTTTTCACACACACTATGGCCCATACGGAATACCGCTGACTCCTATGATACAACGACAGAATTATCTCCTATCAACATCCTCCCTTTCAAAAAAAAACTATTAACATGTTAATATGTTTCGAAAAATAGAAAAAGCCCCAAAAACATAAGTCATTAACACAAACAATAATGAACAGGCAACGTCAGATAATAGTCAACATCGAGTACCAACTGCACTCTAGTCTCTAGCTTCAAAGGTCCAGTCTCTTTGGTGGTCTAGTTGGCCTGCCATAACGGGATGCTTCCACTGGAGGGAGTGAATTCTCATTCGTAGACTCTGAATAGCGTTTAGGCACTACGGTTTCCGGAGAATTTCCGACATCCACACCACTATCTATTACTGGTTGTTCTGGCAAGGGTTGTAGGTCACCTGGAACCTAAGGCTCATTAGGTCTTAAGTGGATCCTGTTCCGTCTAACCAACCCATCTTGCGTTTTTATCACGTACGAACATGGTGTTACCTCGCCCAAGACTTCGCCGTGACCCCACTGTTCACCACGGTGATGGTCATTTGGCCTGGTCTACACAAATTGTCCAGGCGCAAGAGGGGGTAAGTCTCTGCTAGCAGTTTTGTCATAGTGAGCTTTGGCTTTAGCTCCCCTACCCAGATGCTCGTCACGGACTACGGCTACCGGTGGCACAGATTGGCTCAACAATGATTCCGATATTGGCAAGTTAGATTTTGTTCGTCTGCAGAGAAACCTTTGTGCCGGGGAGTAAGTCATACCTTGACGCGGAGTGTTCCTATGGTCCAAGAGACCAGTGGAGAAGTCTGATTTTTTTAATATCTTCTTGGCCTCCTTAACGGCAACTTCAGCTTTACCGGTAGCTCTAGCATAATACGGTGACCGGGTAATCAACTTGAAATCATAGGTCTTGGCAAAATTCGAAAATACTTGAGAAATATACTAAGGTCCATTGTCGGACAAAAATATATCTGGTATACCAAAGTGCCCCTTTGTGACTGAGATAACATTGGCAGCAGTGTTGTCTTCATTCAACAGATTGACCTCAAACCAGTCACTGTAGTGGTCTACTGTAACGGAATACCAACGCCCACCCTGCTTGAATAGGTCCTGCGAGATAAATTTCCATGGACCTTGTGAAATTTCATGAGACAACATCGGTTCCTTCGGGAGGGCCGAATCATAGCTAGCACACAATGAACATTTGGCACTCTCTTGAAGGATTACAGCTTGCATTCCAGGCCAATACATTACTTCTCGAGCCCGACGAATCATGCTTTCACCGCCCTGGTGACCCTGGTGGAGTTTTTTCAGCATAGTAAACTGTAGCTTCACGGAAATAAGGACTTTGTGTGACTTGTACAATACACCATTGTATACCGCTAGCTCATCCCTAAACGGATAATAATGACGGAGTGCTGTGGGCACTTGGAATTTGTCGGAGGGCCAACCATGGGCCACGATCATACTTAAGACTGACAGGGTAGGATCCGCCTAGGTTCCAACTTTAATTTCCTCCAGGGTGCCAGGATACATGTCAGGGGAGTCTAGTTGCACGGTTTCTAGCTGTATCCGAAACATCTCTAGTGCATTCTCTAAGTTGCACTCTTCTTGTGGGTCTGAGGGTGTAGAGAGGTTCAAGGCGGCTCTCGACAGCGTATCGGCCAAGTACATGTACTTGCCTTTCTTGTAAAAGACTGTGAACTTGAACGGCTGTAGCTGAAGCATCATCCGTCGAAGGCGTCTGGGGGCTCTACTCAGGGATTTTTTGAAAATCGTATCTAACGGCTGGTGGTCAGAATGTACTATAACATCTTGTTTACAATAAAGATACTGGTAGAACTTTGTACAGGTTACTTTGATGGCCAGACACTCCTTTTCAATAGGTGCATTGTTGACCTCAGTTGCTGACAGTGTTGAACTTGTAAAAGCCATAGGTTGCCCATCTTGTAGCAGGGCACCTCCAAGGCCTGTGTCACTGGCGTACACTTGTAATACAAATGGCTTGTTCACGTCAAAGAACTTCAACGTCGTTGCATTTTCAATTAAGCTTTTGGCTGTCTTAGAAGCTTTGTCATGCTGAGAGGACCATGACCACACTGGCTTCACATGTGTCAGCTCAGTGAGCGGCTTCGCAGTTTCTGCAAGGTTTGGGGTGAAGCGTGACAAATAATTGCACATGCCAAGGAACCGCTGAACTTCTTTCACATCTTGTGGTGGGGTCACGTCCTTAATAGCCTGGACTCGATCTGGATGTGGGGTGATGCCATTACTGCTAAGGAGATAGCCCATCCAGGTAACTTGCATCACTTTGAACTGAAACTTCCTGTGGTTTAACTTGAGATGCACTGCACGGCACCGCAACATTAAGTTCCATCAGTTAATATCGTGATCCTTCTCAGCCTCCTCCATACTATCTCCACTCCCAAAGACCAAAAATGTCGTCAGCCTTGTTCACAACACCAGTCAATCGTTCCAGTGCTTCATGTTGTCTACGCTGGTATTCCTTCGGTCCTAAACTGACCCCGAACGGCATAAGCAACCAACGATAACGACCAATTGGAGTATGCATGGTCGTTAGGAATGAGGAACTGTCATCCAACTCAATGATTGTGAGCCCCTTGTACACATCCACACAGGAGAAAATTTTGGCATTGTTCAACTTAGGCAGCAACTCATCAACTGTAGGAATGGGGTACTTTGGGACTTCAATGGCTTTATTGATCGTTTGGCTAGGATCAATGCACACACGAATGCTTCCGTCGGGTTTCTCTCTATAGACGCTGTTGGAGATCCATGCAGTCGGCTCAGTAACCTTTTTCAGGATACCCTGTTTTTCAAGGTCACGTATTGCGTCAGAAGCTTTTGCTTCCTTTGCTACAGGGCACCGATGTGGATGACTTTGGATTGGAGTCACATTAGGGTTCATGCTGATGTGCAGGGGCGGCCCCAAAGTTTCTAACCCTGTATGGACATCTTTTAAGACATCCATGACAATGGCTTTAATCGTGGCAATCGATTTTCCGGGCGGAAAACGTAATCGGAGAATAAAGATTAAAGCCCAGCTTAAAACTTTAAAGTGTAACGCCATAATAAATATATAATAAAAAACACAACTTCAAAACATTCAAGATAACTTTACTAACGTTTCGTTGCCATTCAATCTGGTGGACGGTTGTCTAGTTTCTTTCCTTTCAAGGACCGAATTCCCATGCTCCTGAGATCGCGGGTCGTTTATAAATACACGTGTTAATGCTGCTCAGCATTGTATTTGAGCCAAACCCGGCGCCACTTACACACACGAATTTCAGAACACATGGGAGTTTCGCCTTTGACGGGGAAGAAATTGGCAACCTCTTCACTTTCTGCTATCCTGGCGCATTCTTACAGAACGCCACACGCTATTTCTCCCGACGATTTTTCCACAGTTTCTTCCAGTTGCTCTTCTTCTAACCTCGATCTACACATTCGAGAGAGTTTACTTATATCTCAAACCTAACCTCAACGAAAACATTTCTTCAATCCCTCTTTTTCTATTTTAATTTTTCTTCTTCCGGTCGGTTAGCCACCTTTCACATTGTCACCATTTTACTATTGGTTAACTGCTAATTATTGTTTCACTCGTTGTAAATTTGACCTGTATACATAAATAGATCTTAACAACTGTAATTCTATACTCTGAAGATGTTGCACGATGGCAACGAAACGTTAGTAAAGTTATCTTAAATGTTTTGAAGTTGTGTTTTTTATTATATATTTATTATGACGTTACACTTTAAAGTTTTAAGCTGGGCTTTAATCTTTATTCTCCGATTACAATGGCTTTAGTCATTTTCGGGAGACAGGGGACAGGCACATGGGACAAACCCACCTCACTAGCCATGCTCCCCTTTGAACGAACTTTTTCTTCATTGGTTACAGCACGATGAACTACTCTAATATCCTCACACGTACCATGTACTGGAGAGGTGCTGGTGGTTTTCTCAGTCAGATTAATCCCTTCTGTTGCACTACCATTCAGTGAGGCGGGCCTAACTTTCCGATTAGGAGTTCCACTTTCCTCCACTCTTCCCCGCAGAGGTCCCGAGTTAAGCTGGCACACTTCTGAGGCACCCACTTTTGGGTTGTTACGATCCAGGGAGCAGGTGTTTCCTCTTATCTCGACCAGGCCTAATCTAACACAATCAAATCCACTTAGAATAGGCAGTTGTGATCCTATGACGTCCTTATTTAACAGCTGAAACTGAAGAGTGTGAAACTTTCCTTGAGTTTCACAGACCAATTCTATTTGCCCCACTGTCTTTATTACACCTCCTCCATAGGTAGGTAGGATGGCAGAGGAGGGCTTGATTAGGCTATGGATGTCAACCCTTGCTGGACACATGCTCCGTAGATCCTCCACTGCAAGGGTGTTGGTTGTTGATGCAGTATCTAATTGCAAAGTTTTCCACGTAAAAATTTTTTTTGCTGCGGATAATTTGATCGCCGCGAAAAACTTTTTCCCCTTCTGTACAGATACAGATCTCACAGAGTGAGTGTCCAGAGTAAACAAATGATATGTTTCCTGCCCATCATCAGAAACTGAATCATCCAATGCATTCACGTTCTGAGGTTTGCTCAAACATTTCCGAGCTATATGCCCTTCTTTGCCACATTTTCTGCACTTATACTTAAGGAGAAATGCACGACACTTTTCCTTTGGGTGACTCGGTGTCGCCCCACAGTAGTTACACCCAGATGGTTTTCTAGACGGCTCTTTGCCGTTGCTTTGGCTTGGAGAGCGAGTGCTGTTTTGCCATGACAGGGATGCTTTTTCGGTCCAATTCACCTGCTCTTGATCTTCACGAACTTGCCTCATCAGCCTACGAGCGTTAGTGGAGGATTCATAATTCTTTGCTATTTCAACCACAGTAAGGAACTCCACAATGTTACCATCCCTGTCACGATGACCATTAGTATTCAACTTTCCTTGTAAATTTTCGTCCACCAAGCCAGCAATAAAGCGGTCGCGGCAAGCTTTATCTTCAAAATTCCCACATTCACAATATCTAGCTCGCTCCACCACTCGACATTCCCACGCACTAATGGATTCTCCTTCGGACTGGAACATGCGTCCCATTTTTGTTCGCTCCGCTTGAACACTGACACTGCCTCCAAAGCGCTTAATGAGGGCTTTAATAACTTTCACCGGGTTACTCTTATCTTCTTCGGATAGTCCCAGCGTTTTGTTGTTTGGATTAATCAATCTCTTTATCTTCGAAGGCAGAGTTGCTCGCAGTGTTGACATGAAAAGGTTTTGTTTCTTCCATTGTTTTCTCCCATCCTCGCTTTGATCGTCATATTTGCATCCGTCTTTCTGCTCGAACCATCCCATCACCGTGTAATAATCAATATAATCCAATATGAAACAGTCCAGAGCATCTCGCTCATCTAATCCTCTTGCATTTGAGGGACAGGAAATCCCACTAGAGTGTTCGCCATGATAACAGCAAACACAAACAACTTATACAGGTACCAGCTTGATACTATCAGAAAATGGCGGGAACAATTCGTACAACTCCCACAGTTTGTTCTCAAACATATACTGACCGTACTATGGACGAAACCTGCTGACTTTAGGCGCGTGTTCGTCTACTCCTGACACCATGTTGACCTGCTGGGAAAGCTTTCATTGAAGGAACAACACCTTTTGAGAACACAACACTTTATTCTCAACGCACATGCGGCCATCTTCGTTTTTTACACACAAACTACGGCCCATGCAGAATACCGCTGACCCCCATGATACAACGACAGAATTATCTCCTATCAACAATTTCCACAGGTCAGGAGTGAAGAAAATTTAGCAAATTCAAAGCAACTTTTTTCTTTTTATTCATTCTTTTTGAAAGCCAATTCAATCTGGGTCGTTTTGGTACTACCCGGATGCCATTTCGCCAAATGTCTTACCAGAAGTTTAACTTTTTCTAAAATCGCTGTTTTTCTTTCATAATTTGGCCATTTCGAGAGATCGGTACGTGGATAATTTAAAACCTTTGGACCACTTTTCGAAATGTAATTTTATCATTCTAATCGAAAGGCTATTCAAACTGGGTCATTTACGTATCAACCAAACACTTTCTTGCCTAATATTTAGTAAGGATTTTACGTTTTGCGAAAATCGTAGTTTCTCTTTCAAATTTAGCCCATTTGGATAGGTCGGGATTGTAGAAAATTCACCATTTTTAGAACACACCTTGAAGTGTAATTTTTCCATTGCACTTGGAAAGCAATAATAACTGAATGCTTTACGTACCATCCGGACGTGACTTTAGCGTATATTTGGCTAGTAACTCGACTTTTTCGCAAATCATAATTTTCTTTCAAATTTTGCTCATTTCTATACATTGTGGGTGCGCCAAATTTAGCATTTCTAGAACACCTTTTGAGGTGTAATTGTTCAATTGTAATTGAAAGGAAATTAAAACATTGATTGTTCTTTTTTACCATCGTGATGCCGTTTAACTAAATATCCGGCGAGAAATTCAACTTTTTATAAATTCATTGTTTTTCTTTAAAAATTAGTCCATTTCCACAGTTCCGGATTAGGAAAATTTAGCAAATTTGAAGCACGTTTAAAACTGTAGTTTATTCATTCTTTTTGAAAGGCAATTAAATCTGAGTCGTTTTGGTACTACCCGGAAGCCTTTTAGCATAATACCTTACCGGAATGACTAGAGTAGAAGATGAACTCAGGTGAAGAATAATGATGTTAAAGCTACTCCGAGTGACGAACCATACCGGAC
>JBAHVQ010197639.1:1581-13682 GCA_036872915.1 Nanipora kamurai
TGGTAATGGTGGAGATGGTGCTGGCATTTGTCAAGTGATCACTTTCGTAACCCTGATAATACACTTGTTTTGAAAGATTCTTTGCTTGAAAACAATTCATTTTTAATTCGTTGAAGCAAAAAATAGTCAAAATGTATATGACGATGCCTTGACTAAAAACGAAAACGATTAGTGTTACTGGATATGTGAAAGTCATTTATAATTATAATATTTCCTTTTTCATCAGGTCAGGGGGGTCTTGTACAGCGGCTGCATTTCTAAAGGTAAGTGAACTTTTTCAAAAAAATGGTTACGTACTATTAAAAAAATTATTACGTTGTCGAATATGAAACACGAGGCGACAGCCGAGTTTGTTAAATCTGATAAAGCACATACTGTAAGATTTTTGAATGTATTAAAAAACATAATCCAAGTTACGGTAATTGACGAAGCAAGTTTGAAGCTTAATGTTTTATGAGTATTAAAATTTTGACTTGGAAAGCAAGCGTGTCTTAAGTCATATTTAAAAAATGAGTATTTTATTTTTTAAAAAAGGAGTGTTTTATCAGATATAAAACACGAGACGACAGCCGCTTCAAAAACGAACTCCTCAACACGCCAATCTGCGAAGAAAATTTGAAAATTAATGTTTCTAAGCCGAGAAAATTCGACGAGAAAAACGAACGTATCTTTATCACATATAAGGACACGATTATGATTTTCCTTTGTGTTTTTCTCATGAATTATTAATAAGTTTTTGAATCACATTTAAAGACGCGAAAAGGCAATGATTTTCTTTTGTGTTTTCCTGTATAATTATTAACGAGTTTTTCAGTGGTTTGTTCAACCATAGTCGATTGAAGCATGATCTGTAAGGTTGTCCAACTTAAAAGCAACTGTCAGAGAAAGATGTTGAAGCTGTGACTTATGTGGGTAGGACCCTTATTATTCACAAATTTTGTATATTATGACTATTAAAATTCAAACGGCACGGCTGAGTAACTGAACTCAAAGTTTCTGTCGGTTGATAGCTTGATTGTCTGAAATACAGGAATCTGTTATGCTTAAACGATGATTCTGAATAAACGTGAACAAAAACGTGCTATAAATACTTTTTAGACCATTTTTTTTTCGATTGATCATGATTCAGCATAGTCAAGACTTTTAAGACCATACATCATCTTCTTGGGGAGACGTTCGAAGTGTTCTAAGATTTTGACTGCGTTTTAGGAATTTGTCTCAAGTGACAGCTGGGCACATTTAGATATCGCGGGTGTCATGAAGAACACGGACGAAATCCCGTACATTGGGAAGGGAATGTCAGGTACTCTATCAGTAATAACGCAATTTGTGTAAATTAAAGCAATGATAGGAGCAGATGTTTTGTTAATCTTACTTCAGTGACATACATGAGTAATTTTTTGTCAACAGCTATTCTTTGAGTTGATAGTCAGTATTATATCATATATTAGTATCAGAATATTTTGCTGGGCTTTAATTTTCGTAGTAAAGTTTCGTTTTTCGCAACCTTAAAAATGTGATCTCGAGACTTGATAAGGATTATAATTATTAATGACTCTTGAATCCACTTTTAACGTCTTTCTCCGCTTTTTCCTCGTAGGTCGACCCACTCGAACATTAGTTGAACTGGCGTCCAGATTGTGCCGTCAATGAATTTGGAAGTAAGAGAGAATCAGTCAAGAATTCAAGAATTTGAAAAAGAATCTCTGCTGCTCAGGGTGGATTAAAGAGCGCTGGGGCCCTGGTACATTTGTGATTGTATCAAATTGCCCCTCACATATTCCCCAGTAAATAACAACTTTGGAAATGTCGGGTTTAGATGGAAAATCAGAAGAAATTTTGAACTTCTAGTTTACTACAAAATTACATTCTTGGGATTTTGCACGTAATTTTGATTTTAGTTCGTATACTTAGTGGAATGACATCCTTACGAGATTGCGATTCACACTCGGAAACCAACCTCACTTCCAAAATCACCAGTCGAGAGAAAGGCCCTGGTTGCAGCTCGTCACCTGACTACATTGCTTCAACAATACCGCAGGGAGGGTGGGTTTCCGAAGTTTTGTCAAAGTAAACAAAATTACTTGGTGCCTCAGCAGCACTTTATTATTACTATTATTATTATCTTTATTATTATTATTATTATTATTATTATTATTATTATTATTATTATTATTAATGAATATTTTAGCAGGATAAAAAGCTTCAGTTTAGTAGAGTTAATTACAAACTGCTATCAATGTTTGTTCTGTTAAAATGTATAAACAATAATATATAAAACTAGAAAACTATATTAAGTGATGACCCGTCCCGGTGCAATGGCGTTTAGAAATGAAATCTATAGTTAGTGATGCGTTTCGAATTATTCATGAATTCTGATTTTGCACTTATCACACATTGACTGACCATGACTGAGTGATGGTGGACTGGTTTAAATAACTTTTCGGTCAGGACTATCGTTGTTTTGGTTCATTGTCATGGGGAGCAGTGGCTTCCTCTCGTTAATCTCCAAGTGCCGAACGGCGGAGCCAGTTATCTTTCTCTACTCCTTCGGTTTGTTGATTCATTCGCCGTTGATTCTGCAGTATATCTATGATCGAGTGAGCGAAGACAAGGGATTCAATAATACTATTCTCTCGAGAACCGAATGTGCCAATGACACAGAACTACACGATGAGGTATTCTATCGTTTTCTCTTCCATAAACTTTAACAGCGTCGTAGATTAGCTTTAAATTTGGTATAAGACTACAGTGCCTGCTGGTGTCGAGAATAAGAGCGACGAATTCATTGACGTGATGCAATGAGATGATGCAGTTCTTACATTACACAAAGTGAGGGATTGCACGTATTTGTGTCGTATTCATATTTCCGTCAAAGTTAAGGATTGGGTGTCTTTAGCTAACTCACGACGATGAATTAACAGGCATTTATGAATGTTTTCGTTCTGCATCCGTGCATCTCCCTCCAGTGGTAATTTTATATGTCATCTAAACCGACTTCAAATTATATGAAGCGGTGTTTCAGTTATTCGTCACCAAAACCTGGAATCAATTTTCTACTTTGAAGCATAGATAATTCTTTATATTTTGTTAAATAGTTGCCTAAAAATATGTATATTTTACTGTTTACAAAAAACATTCCTTCTTTGTCGCATGAGCAAGACCTCATCAAAAACAACTTGTAAGTTAATCCGGTTACCATGTCTATGTGAGTTTAACTCCTTCCTCCGTAGATGGAGACTTTAGTATTTTACTCTGGCTAACGCCAGACGATTTTACTCGTCAAGGGGAAAGTCCTCCGACACAAAAGAGTTAAATACGATGCAATACTTTGTGAATATAATCGCGGTTTGGAAATTCATTATCACACAAGAGCGCCTTTACTATATACATGGAGAACTGAAAAAAGAAAATCTAGGATGCTGCGTAGGCAGTATATAAAACAACACATAAAGTTAAAATGGTTGGTAGACTGCCGAATATGTGTAGAAAAATTCTGAATTAGAATTTTCTACATAATTCGGCAGTTTACCAACCTTCTAAACTTCTACGCTGGAGAACTGAAACGCTGACCAAAATCTGAGCCCGGTTCAAATTCTCCAGCGATTACTGGACGAAAATATTAATCCAGGCTAGGCTTTTGAAATTTGTCCCCGCAGTTAACCAACTTATGTGAAATCACAGCGATAACTCATGGGTTGCGAACCAGGCAGTTGGTGAAACTTCAGCTCTCCTACCTTTCCTCAAAAGCCATGTTCTAAATTGCGAAGGATCCAAGAGCATAAGAACTATTCGTGTTGGTTGTCATATAATTTTGTTATAGTGGTTAAATTAAGGAAATTAGAACTGCTACGTGAAAAGTATCCCCACAGAGCAGGTCCTCAAATCTCCCTCGGTCAACAGCCTGAGCCTTGCCCTGTTGACTCAGGCTTTCGTCAGAGCAAATGGCAAGAGCTTAGCCCACACCCGGAGGGATCGACGACAGGGGGGTAAAATTGCAAAATTTATTGACATAAGATGTGTTAGAGTGGCGTCTAGGGACCGACGTTTTATTTCTTATTTTTAGAATTTCGTAAAATTCAAAACACTGAATTATCGTAAAAAGCAACTCTTTATTACACATCAGTCAGCATTTTTGGATTATTACCTTGTTTTATCTTTTCAGTAAAAATGTGGTCTCTTATAGCAAATTTCAGGGGAAGTTCACACAGCTCTGCCCCCATCACGTACGGATATGGAACTAAATCTGCAATAGTGAAGACCTGAAACAATACGTCAAACGGTCAGCAGTAAAAACCGTGGTGTTCTCGCGTAGCGGTACTTCGCTCAGATGTGCTTACTGACCCCTTTGAACCTTTGTACGGGTGTACTGTATGGCCATGATCAAACTAACGTCTTTATTTGGCGACGAAAATTTATCTAATTTGTGAAAAACTGAGAAGCAAACCACTAACAAGAACCTTTTGCCGACGAAATGTGCCGATGAGATTTGGTAGGGGGCAATTTCGCCCTGGTCCTCTCCCCCTCGCTACTGGGCTAGTGATTGTTGTCCCTGTTACCGCCATGCATACTAACATCCAATTAACACAAAAAACTGCACACATCGAAAAGCTTTAAACGTCTAAGCCATATTCGATCAAAATGTCAAGATTTCAACGGCCTTTGTAAATGAATAATGTCCAGTTTAATTTGATCTCAGGTGGAGTCTAAGAGCTCATTTGTCATGCTGGGTCTTATCGTCTTCTCGGCTGTTCCGTCTCTCTTCTCTGCTTTACTCATTGGTGCTTGGTCAGACAAAGTTGGTCGTAAACCCGCCATTACCCTTCCTTGTATTGGTGCTACTATCGAGATGTCCATCATACTGGCCGTCATTAACTTTGACCTGCCGCTCTCCGTATTGTTCGTTGGCTCGTTCATCAACGGCATGACCGGTTATTTTCCAGCTATGATGCTTGCAACGATGGCGTTCATTGCAGACACAACGGAGGAATCAAGGCGTGCCATGAGACTGGGTTTGTTGTGTAATTCATTTTGAAAACTTGTTTGTAATCGTATGAAATGTTTACCACTTGTTGGAGCATTTGCCTTCCTATATCGACAAGTTTGCTGGTCTAGCTAGTTGTTAATCTGTTGGTCTCATTACGTAGGTCAGATTGTATGTCTATCCGAATGTATGGTTTTTCTACCTGTCTGTCCGCCCTTCCTTCCGTCCAAAAGTCTATTTTCTGTCCGGCAGTTTGTTTATCTTTCTATCTGTCTACCTGCCAGCCTGTTTGTCTGTCTATCTGTATGTCCATGTGTGTCCATCTGCCTGTCTATTGGTCTGCGTATCTGTTTATCAGCCTGTCTATTGGCCTCTTTGTTTCTATTTGTCTGTCTACTGGTCTGTCTCTATCAGTCTGGCTGTTTATCGCTCTATCAATTTGTCTATAATCTGTTCGTCTATAAGTCTGTCTATCTGTCCATTAATCCGTCTGAAAAGCTCTGAGCAGTGGAGGCTGCTTTTGACTCGTTTTCTCCTTCTACTTTCTATTTATTTAATCGTCATTCATATATTTTATATCTATTCACGTTCACGAAGCACTGAAATACCTTGTTTTCTGATCCATAGGTGTTTTAGAATTTTTTGTCTTTATTGGAGGTACTGTTGGTCAGGCTGTCAGTGGAAAGATTATCGAGTCAAACGGTGGTTACAAAGTACCTTACTGGATTGTTCTCAGCTGTTTGCTGGCAGCTACGCTATACTCGATACTTCTTGTGCCGGAAACCTTACCACCTGAGCGAAGGGACAAGGCTGATTTTTTTGACAGAAAACATTTCCGCGCAATTTTGGACGTTGTCCGAAAGTCACACAAAAAGAGCAGAGACAGTTTACGTCAATTAATTAAACTTGCTTACGCTCTGAATGTGAGCTACTTCGGTGCCTACACTGTGACGATACTGTTTTTGTTAGATCGACCGTTGTGTTGGTCTCCGTTGGACATTGGCCTGTTTTGCGCAGAGCGCTTCTTTTGCTTGGGTGTTGGCGCAGTTATTGGAGTCAAAGTTCTTTCCAAATGTTTGTCAACTTTGCAGATTATGTACTTTGGATTATCCACCTATATTGCCTCTCTAATCATGTTTGCTTTCGCCAAAAGCACTGGATTGGTTATCTCAGGTAAAATCACTGTGATTGTAAAATTTGCCTGGCAATCTTAACCGAATGGAGTCTTCACGAAGTCCACCACACAGGCTCGAAAGTATCGTATATTATTGCTGCAGCATTGTTGTGGTTGGAACACATTTGTAACAACATTTTTATCATGCGGAAACAACATTGGAGAACAAATCTGTCGGTGTGTCATACGAAGCTGAAATATAGAGTACTAACGACTACAGCCGTCTGTTGATTGGTCAGTTTGACATGATAAACCGATACATGAATGTTCTCCACAGAACTGTTAAGTACTAATGAAATGAGAACGCAAGACACAACATGTTTTACCTTTTCGTTCTTTGACGTGCGTTGGTTTGCGACGAATTTGAACTTTTCAAAGTGTATAATCCTATTTCAGAGTCATCTCCAGGGTAATATGAAACGATAAATTCACATTTAACCAAAAATGTGAATTTATCGTTTCAAAGTGTATATGAAGTGGAAAATTAAGTTTTTCTTATATGAAAGAACTCTTGAAATTATAAAGCAACATCTTTTATACTTTTTCCATATCTCACTTCGTTGTTGAGATATCAAGATTTATTTGATTTGTAAATTACACCTTCGATACGCCACAGTGTACAGTATAATGAGTTATAAAAAAATTACGCATATCTTTTGTTCTATTCTCTAAATTACGCATATCTTTTGTTCTATTCTCTAAATTACGCATATCTTTTGTTCTATTCTCTAAATTACGCATATCTTTTGTTCTAAATCTCTAGAAACTTTGTCTGTTTAGTGTTATAAGGCAAGTACACTCACATTCACAGGTTCGTGCGACATTGTTCAATAACTTCAACAATATTGCTAATTTTACAACAATTCATTATGCACCGTGACGTGTGCAGAGTGTTATTTACATATCAAACAAATCTTAATATCTCAAGAACGAAGTGAGATATGTAAGAAGTGTAAAAGATGTTTCGCTTTAATTTCAAGAGTTCTTTCATATAAGAAACTCTTAATTTTCACTTCATATACACCTTAAACTTTTACATCAAATTCGCCGTCTTTGAGAACCAGTCTCTAGCAGACTATGAAGAGAAAAACTCAAAGACAAACAGGTTAAGATGCTGACCAGCTTATTACGTTCATAAATTTGCCATAAATAACACGTAAGCTAGCAAAAGTGCAGAACTTGCGGTGACTTGTGGCAAGTCATTACAAGTTAATTTATGGCAACTTGAGCTCTCGTTTGATAAAGACTTTACAGTATGTTACGACCCATGCAATAAAGCAACAATTTATCATCAGACGACCAACAAACGTTCTTCAAGCTCGTAACCTCAGAAAAACGATCTCTGAGCCCTTGCCGTCTAGAAGGGCCCTACACAAGGAAAAAACAGTGCAAGTTGACACTACATTGATAGCTAATGCCTAACCAGTCGTGCAACAATGTTGTTGGCGAAACAACATTGATAGACCGTTGATTCAGTTTGTTTAGCCATGGTAATGAGTTTCAACATAGGAAAAGGCATTGACTTAACAAGCAGTTTTAATATTGTCCCCGTGATTGTTCAATTGTGCCATGTAAGTTGTCACATCGTAATGGTTGAATATTGCTAACAACTTGGTTATCATAGCAGAACAACATTGCTGACAAAATTGTTCACAATTTGCAGCACATCACCGTTCGGCAAGTGCGGCACAAACGTTGTTCAGTCTTCCACAACATTTACCACGCATTTTAATAATGGAGGACATCAAACTACCAGCGAACGTTCATCAAGCTCATGATGTCAGAAAAATTATTTCTTAGCGCTGGACGGGAATCGAACCGACAACCTTCTGATGACCGGTGGTGACCATCTAGGGGTCACAGATCGTTTTTCTGAGGTTACAAGCTTAACAAACGTTCGTTGGTTGTCTGATATTTACCAAGCTCCCACATTAACCAGATTAGTGTTCAGATTTAGGATTTATCATCAGTTACGCAGCTAGACGAAGTTTTTGTTAAATTTTTTGCGTATACAGCAGGGTTAATGCACACCGTTGCCGTCAAGCTGTCATCCTAGGTCACCCTACCCAAGAAATATTTCACCGTGTTATGATCCTCACAAGTCGTCGAATTTTCTTTCCGTTTAGTTCCTATTGTTGGTATGTTCAGCGGGGCCGTGTTCGCTTTTCTGAGAAGCATGATGTCCCAACAAACATCTCCAGATCAACAAGGTGAGTTGATCGAGATTAACTTACTAAACTCTATGTAGACCGGAATGCTGACTGCCACTCCAAAAGTGAAGCCAAAAATGGTCGACCTCGGGCCTTTCTGGTTGTTCCCCTCAGTCCCTCACGCGGTCACATTAATTAGAACCGGTCCCTAACACAAACAATAACTCTAACCTTAATTAACCCAAACCGGAACCTTGAGCGAACTCCCTGGACACCAATACTTATGATTTCCAGGGAGTAAGGTCTACATCTAAGATATACATTGCTAAGAGTTTCGACGACCAAATTTTTCTCCGGGTGTCGAAAACTAAAACCTCCATGTTGTCCATTAACCCCCGGAAAACCCTCGTGTAAATTGTTCTAAGAGGACTAAACACTAACGATCAAGCCCGCGTGGGACACTGGGAGGAACGACCAAAAGGGCTCGAGGTCGGCCATTTTTGACTTCATTTTTTGATTAGGTCATTGATTGGAGTCAGCCTTCCAGTCTACATAGAGTGCAGTGGATTAACTTTGACCACACGCCCTCCTATAAAAGAAGATAAAGCTGTTGAGGTGACCAAGGGAAAGTGAGATAACTCAGAGAAAGTAACGTGGTCCAGGGAAAGTGAGGTAACTGAGAGAAAGCGAAGTAACTGACTGAAAATGAAGTAAAATGAGGAAAATGAGGAAAGTGAAGTAACTGACTGAAAATGAGGTAACTGAGGGAAAGCGAGGACAAAGGTGTTAGAACTGGACATGTTACATGTAGGGGGTATTTTCTCGCACTGCATCTGGCAAACATTGGTTCATGCCTAATAAAAATTTGGTCTCCAAATATTATTTATTTTAAAACAGATAGCGTAGTGTCTCTTCTTATATTAAAAAATCGTGAGTTTTTCAGAGGCTTCCGCCTTCATTTGCCCGCAAAACTGATGCTACTTGACGGAGTGAACTGATAATTCAGTACATTAGTGTAGTATTTCCAGGATTTGAGTCGTTTTTAGTAATTTTTTTGAGTTTCTGACTGGTATCTTTTTGTGCCAAGCTTATTTGACAAAGAAGAGCTCTGAGGAAAACACAAACGACAGTTTACCATTGTTGTGATGCTAGCAAAAATAAACACATTTGTGACATGAGTTTACCTATACATGCATATTTAAAAGTGGATAAAATTGGATTATTTACGTTCAGCATTTAACGTAAGGTCCCAGCCAGGGAGCTTTTCAACTCAAGACTTACTTGAAAACTTTTTTTAACCGTTTTCCAGGCTCGTTGTTTGCAGCCATTGGCTTCGTTGACACCTTGGCAACAATCACTGCAGCTGTGCTTTTCAATCTTCTTTATCCTCTGTCTCTAAAGCTTGATTTCAACGGACTTTCCTTTCTTGTTTCTGCGTTTTTTGGAGTGATAGTCCTTTATCTCACGTCGTAAGTATGCTGAAATGATTTTTGAAAAGTGCTATGATTTCGTCAAACGGACTAAACGTTAGGATTTAGTGCGCGCATGGGGAAGGCTTTAACCGGCTCTTGCAGGATGCATGAAGTCTGCGTTACCAACCTTATTGAAATACAAGAAAAAGTAGGCATTTACGCTTGATAACATCAAGTGACGTCAAAATTAAATGAAGTAAATTTTTGAGGAGTAGAATCACTGATGGGCAGAACAATACAAGACCCAAGCGTGACTAATATTTTTGCCAAAAATTCGCTCTCGTGTTAATATCTGAAGATTTTGTAAACCATTTCTGTCAGAAAAAACGAAGGCAAACCCAAATATTTGTTGTCCTTTTTTTATCCTTTTTGTGACTGAATAAACTCAGAATATTTCAGAATGCCATTAATGAAGTCCAGTACAGATTTTAATAAGCAGTATTTGCCGAAAACCAGTAAACTCGACACTAAAATAAGCATACTCACGTTGTGATGTTTTGAATGCATTTCTTGGATTTAGAAAACTTAAAGAGATTATTGTGACAGCTGCAGTTGTCGAAGTCGAAGAAGATGCGAACGAAAAAAGCCCGTTACTTTTACACGATCTACAGTCATCTTATTCAACATAGAGGTCTTTATTTTTGTAATGAATTTATAATGTAGATAAAGAGGAAATAGAATAGCTTGGGAAATCTTTACCGGCTCATTTACAAACTTGAAAAACTAACAAAAGTAAATTAATTTAGCAATTTCGAACTTACAGTCAAATCGTTTACTAGTTGCAGAATAGCGTAGCCAAACGGATTGCAGCATTTGCATTAGACCATGAGTAAGTTTCTTGTAATATACTGATAAGAAAATGTGGTACCGACGTTTTGTCGACTGTAGGGTTGCATAGTTAGAAGTTTAAATGCGTATATAAAACTGAATGATTATATAAAGAACTTTGTAGGAACCAACGGCTTACTACAAAGTAAATAATTCTTGTGCTGGTAATGTAAAACTATTAATAATGGTCTAGTTACATTGACGAGTTTCAGGCTAGCTTATTGGGCTAAAAAGGCCATTGGACACTTTCGAATTTCCCATAATCCGGTTCGTTTTTCAATAAAAGAAACTTCTCAAGAGATTGTGGTAAACTCCAAGGACTGGAAACCTTATTGTATTATCAAAAGAATCCAGGAAACAATATTATGGGAGATGCGAAAATGGCCAAGTGCCAAGCCTGAGCTGAAATTTTATTTATGTGATCCGGCGTTAATATTCAAAGGGATTCTTTGCTAAGGATGTGCAAATTCCCTATATTTCAGCTCCGTTTCCGTCTGTGGTGTTAATCCCTTCGCCGGCACCAGGAGGATTTCGACATTTTAACGGTTTAGTCTGGCTAACGCCAAACGATTTTTACTTGTTAAGGGAGATCCTTGGTCACCTGCCAACTAAAGGGCTGAATACGTAATAACTCAATGATATTTGTGACATCTTTGCCAATAGTGGCGAAGCTGTGCAAAAATGACTGGTCATGCTATTGTCGCTTACTTACTTACTGCTCGCTCACATTTCTTGCAGCCAAAGATTTCTTCAGCAGCTGAGAGATGTCTCCGTCGGCATAAACTTTCGAAGATCTGCATGACTGACTTCGCTCCATATTCCTCTTTGTCCGCTATTTGTTCGCTAGTATCTCTACTGAATTTGTAATAAGAGTCGTGCTATTGGAAATGAACATGACCTGAAGCCCAAAACTGGCAAGGTACGCATGCGCAAGGAATAATTTAGCCAATCCAATCTCGCGCAAACGTCGGCCAGGTCATGCTATCTGAAAAGAGCAAGACCTGCCACAGGTGACCAATGCACGAACCTAAACGGATAATTCACTAACGCCGCTCGCGATTTTAAAGAAAATTTTTTTCACAAACTGTCATTTTCAAGCGTGTAAAATAATTCTTAGCTCTGAAAATATTTTTGGTCATCCTTGGCATCACCAGCATAACCGCTAGCTTCACCACTGTTCACCAATTGTATAAAATATATAAAACAAGGTAAAAGGTTTAAAAATCTTTTACCTTATTTTTTATTTCATTGATATTTCTCTGTATTGAGGCTCATAAGCTCAGTGTCCAAGGATATAAATAGGCACCTCATGCCCAGATCAGTCACCGTTCATGAAGACACTAGACAGGAGTGTCGAAACGTTGGGTCATGAACGGTAGTTTCGTTAAGCTACGTTCAAAACTTTTCAAGCCAGAGTAGCGTAAAACCATGTCTGACATTTAAGTATTGTTTTCAACCAAACAGAAGATAAAAGCAGACAAAATATTGACGAA
>JBAHVQ010197670.1:0-13680 GCA_036872915.1 Nanipora kamurai
GAACAAGATACTAAGGTGGCAGCTATTTACAAGAATAAAATTAAAAAGCAGAAATTAAAGAAATACGTATATTACTTAACTACGGACATTAATGTTATTAAGGTAAGTTTTAAAAACGTACAACGACATATTTCCTACAATTACTTTATTAATGACATTTGTTGGTAAGTTATACCAGGACACAGCTCCACGATATTATCACTACGCAGTTGGCGACTACAATTGTTTAAATTGAATAACTGCGTTAGGTAATTAGGTACATGTCCACGTAACGCTTCAAAGGTCAACTAATTTTCTTTCATCCAATACATTCTCAGTAGGCTTCCAATTTAATGTATCAAAGATTTGAAATGACCTAATGTTGTAATTAGACCTTGTTATCACACGGGCTGCTCTTTTTTTCATCACGTGGGAATGCAGTCACATCGAATGGAGCTCAACTGCAAAAACGCCTTGAAGCGGTCGCGTTCCTTTTCCGAGTCCAAAAGGAACGCAGGCTCTGGGAACAAGATTGGTCTTGAATGATGTCATATCTATAAATAGTTATTATATAAGCATTGTAAATGGACCACGTGAGAGAGTGAGTGTACGGTAAAGAGTAAAGCAAGAAAGTAGCGACGAGGACAATAAAGGCAGAAGAAAGACAAGAGTAAAACGAAAAAACTAAAGACAACAGTAAGTTTTCAAACAGACGAGAAGTCACAACAAGCAGGGAGCAGTTCCACGGCACAGACAACACTCGTTCCTCGGAGTGGACTACCACCCTTTCCACCCTTTGATCCGATTACAGATCTATCAAACACGGGCCTAAGATGGAAGGAATGGCTTAGTAGGTTCGAGAATCTCTTAATCAGCCTTAGCGAATTTGATCCTATCGTGAAGAGAGGTTTATTACTCACCTACGTAGGCGAAGCGACGAACGACATGCTCGACACCTTAACGAATACTGATACTGATTACGAATGAGCAATGGATCAATTGAAGAATACGCCCCCCCATGGCATTGGGGTTAGTGTTATGCATTCGGGTTAGGGTTAGGGTTAGGGTTAGGGTCAGGGTTAGGGTTAGGGTTAGCGGTTAGGGTTAGAATACGCCCCGCAATGCATGGGGGGCGTATTCTTCAATTGTTCCTCAGCATTACCCAATTTAACCGTGCGATTTGACCCAACCAGAAACAAAGACATGGAAATTTATGAATTCCGTCGAATCACCCTTGCACCAGGTGAGACGCTAAACGAGTTCTTCCGACGTTTGAAAGACAAAGCTAACACTAGCGAGTTCGTCAACGAAGACAACGAAATAAGACCTCAAATAATACACAAAAGATCCGACAATCGTCTTCGCCGGAAAGCATTACGCGAAGAAATGGATCTTAAAGGCTTGTTGGCATATGGACTTGCCTTAGAAAAATCAGACATTCGTAGTAAACTATTTGAGGAAGATCGAAACGGTTCAAACCAAACAAATTTTGTTCGTTGCAAGGCGTGGCACCAATACAAATCACATCAAACGCGCAATTCGCTGGATTATACAGCCATTTGCAATTGACCGTGCAGCGTGCGTTAATCCAGACGTTGTTTTACTGTTTTAAACTTGATGTTCATTGGATAGAACTTTACGGTTTTTGACCGCCAATTTTTGCAACTCTGTATTGGGGACGGTGTTAAGATTCAGTGAATGTGGAAGGACTTACGAAAGTGGAAAGGCGCTTTCTTTAGAATTACGAAGAATCATAATCGATAAGACATTAGGGGAAGGTGGAAATAGAGCGACGCAAAATATCCCAACTGGTTACTCATATATTGCGGCCTATTTTAACGTAGCCCCAAATACTGTTAAAAAAATTTGGAAAAGGTTTTGCGAAAATTTCGCCGAAGAAAGATTATCTGTAACAGTAGGCAAACCATCATAATTTACTCAGGGAAATTTGGAATTAATTGAAGTCTTAAAAACAGAGCAAGGATCAATCTCCTGAAAGAAAATATGGCGAATAATTGATAAATTGGGCGATATTCAAGACAACGTTTCTCTGTCCACGATAAGTCGAGCTAGTCGAAACAGATTGCCATCGGGACATCAGTTCTCGAGAAAGAAAATGCCGCGGAAAGGTTCACTAACAATAATATTTTGTACACGCAGCTGTAAATCAACTACATTAACGCACAAGATAAGATCCATGAAGTTTTATGACAAAGCTGGCATTAAACTACCTGATTTTAGTACAAGGAAGTATGGCCATTCCCCAATTGGTGAAAGGTGTATTGAAATAGCCGGAAAAGCTCAATCTCCAAATTTTACCCTACGCTAAAATTATTGAAAGTGGAATCAACACTGTTGAGTTCCTGCAATTTTTTGAAGAATGTGGGCAATCCTCAAATGTGACAACTTGTCTACCAAGCCTTGCTGTTGGTGACATTATTGTCATGGATAACTTTTCCTGTCGTCATTATCAAGGTGGTGAAGTACATGAAGAATGGCTGGGCGAAATGGCGATAGAGTTGATTGATACACCAACGTACTGACCTGACTTTAATCCAATTGAAGAATGTTTTTCAAAAATAAAGAGTACACTGAACAATGACAATGTTCGCAGTGATTTCGACAAGGGACCAGTCATACAGTATTTACTGTACTAGAGGGAGGTGGAGGATAAATTATACATTTTGGTAAATATTTTCGTACCCACCCAAAACTGCCAGGAAAAAACATAATACCCTCCTAGCAGTGTTTATCAATATGGTCATACCCCCCTTTGTTGTATTTAAGAATTCATATGGTGCACTTGTATCCTTGTATTATTCGTGCCCCCGAGGAGAAATAGAAATTTTCATGCCCCTCCAAAAGTACTGAATGTTTTTACACACCCCCTTAAATATCCTCCATACCCCCTCTAGTAAATACTTTATGACTAGTCCCTAACTTAAAGGTGTTTGTAATAAACTCGACGACAGAAATTACAGCACTAGACATGTTGGGATACTATCGCCAGGCTTTGTATTTTCCTCGTAAGTTGTGATATTGTTTACTTGTTGCGGTGTTCGTTGTACGTTGAACCGGATGTTCCCTTGCAAGAGGCCTTGTTGCATCGTTCTCAACGTAATTACAATTTTGATTTTCAGATAATTCATAGCGTCATTTATTTCATTCACCGTTCGCTTTAAGTGTATGTTCAAAACATTGAACATCACGTATTGTGATGTTATTGTTGATGCTGCAAGCTGACTTCAAGTAAAACAGTCACCTCATGTGAAGGTAAACATTTAAATTGAAACTTTTGGATTTAATGTATCAATATTGCAGGATTGCACGCAAGAAGATATCCAGTTTGACTGATAGAATTATTTCTTTTGGTTAATCTCCAATGTTCACACGCACAAAAGACCTCATAAACGGCGGCCTTTTTGGTGTAATAAGGCAAGTTTATATCACAGAAGACGTCAATTCTTGGCTCCATCGCGACTGAGGATAAGTAAATTTATTATCAGGCTAACTGCAATTTTCTTGTGATAGCCAAGGGTAATTGTGTCAAAGAAGTAAGTACATAATTATTCATTTTATTGTATCATATCATACATAACCAAATTCATAAATCGAATGAAGCAAACCATACAATTTTAACGTGGGAAGACTGTCATTAATCATTGTTTGGGTCTTCAAGCTTGGATGACACTGTAGCGTGCTCTCACAACAAGTCAGCGTATACGTATCTTTATTTCAGCTTGATTCCAACTAACTACTACACTAGTGGCCTGGATATTTATAATGTTTTAGCGTTCACGTGAATAGTTCATGCTACTACAAGGAAGCCTTTTACCTAGACAATACTCATGTTGAAATAACAGGAAAACTACTTACAAGTACTTTAACTCGAGTCTGAACTTTCATTCATACTAAAGTAAAACTACATAAACATGTGACACTCATCTCAGTAAATTTACATGCCAGTGCTCAAATATAGCTTATTCTAGTTAACTGGAAAATCCCACACGTGTGCTTTCTACATACATCATATATGGTTACGTGAAGAGCTCGTACATTTTCTCGTATATCATCAGCCAGTTTCAAAAAAGAGTAATCACTATGCTTCACAAGGTGGACAAAAAAGAACAAATTTTTTTCGACTCCGTCTTCCACTTTAAAAAGTTATCTTGACCCCATGCCAGTATCTGACTTCGCCGCACAACTCCGCGTCGAAACTGGAAAAAAGACCCTAGCAACAATTCGTTTTGCCCGTGTAAAAGCAAAGTTTTATCCAATGAACATCGATTTTAAAACAATAAACAACGCCTTAATTATCGTATGCTACACGATCAATTGCAACTGGCGGTAACAACAGAAATACGTTTTGTGGGAACCCTGCACCAAAAAAATGTCTAAATTATGGTGGACCTTTTCCTCACTCGGGAGGAAAGTCTTCCTGTCCAGCTAAAGAGAGAAAACGTTATCAATGCGGGAAAATAGATTGTTAACTACGCACCGACCACCCAACCTCGTTCCCAGGGCTTCCTGGGAACGAGGAAGAATGCGGTTGGGTCGCAATGTATATTTGTTCTTATGCTTCTGTTGTAGTAGCTCTAGAGCTCCAGGTCTGAAATCTTTGACCTTGGTTTCTTGTTTGGCACCTGCGTATTCTGTGGCTCGTTTCTTGACTTTGGCATCTGTCTCACGGGCGCTTGAGTCGGCGAGGGATTTTTCTTGTTGGATGGTAGGTAACTTCCATGTTAGGTGGTAGGTTCGTAACTCGCGTTGCATTAACATCATTGCTGGAGTTTGACCAGTGCACTGATGTGGTGTTGTTCGGTAATTTCGTAGCGTAGTGGGTAGGCTTTGATGCCAGTCCTTACCAGTTGCGTTGGATATCAAAATGTGCTTGAGTAAAACTTGGTTGAATCTCTTGACTTGGCAGTTTGCTTGCGGCCAGTATGGTGTGACAGTTCTGAGTTGGATGCCTCAGGACGCTAATGTTTCTGTGAATTCATTTGAGGTGAAATAGTCAGCCTTGATTTGGTTGGGATATCCGTGTATGGCGAAGATTTCGTCTAATTACTGCAAAATGGTAGTACATGTGAGCGTTCGAAGTACCTTTACTTCTGGCCATCGTGAATAGCAATCGGTTAGTACTGCTACTTATTCTCCCGTTGGGAAGGGTCCACATATGTCTATGGCGAGTTTGCTCCAGGGATGTTCAGGCAGTTCACTCGGCTGTATTGGTTCTGGTTGGCATGGTTTGCCGATGATTTGGCAGGGATGGCATGATCTAATGTGCAGCTCTATATCCTTATCCATGTTTGGCCACCATAGCTTTGAACGGATTCTCCGTGTGCATTTTGTCATTTCGGCGTGATCTTCGTGAGCTAATCTGGTTGCCTTTGCGTCCTAGTTTCAATGGTAGAACGATACGATTTTCACGCAGTATAATGTTGCTCGTTATGCACAGTTCTGGTGCTACTTGTCTGTATTGTTTCGGCAACTAGTGTCTTTGGTTGCCAATGATGCATTGCTTGATCTGGGCATAGTCAATCGAGATATATGGTCTTGAAACTCGGCGAAAGTCTTTGTTCTATCTTTTTGTTTACTTTTATGCAAACTTGTGCACGGTGAGAACAATGTATTTTTGGTATAATGAAGCAATTATCCAATGACAGCATTCGGGTTCAATCGCTCAACTGTGCTGTTTAAATATTAACAAGCCAAAAACAAAAGATTTGTGCACGGTCAGGACTGCACCAACATAAAGTCGAAGCTCATTATAAGCGCTTTGAAATTTGGCGAGTTTCAAGACCATATCTCCATTGACTATGATCTGGGTTAATTCGGGATCATTCTGGATCTTTCGAATGTTCTTGTATTTCTGCAGTGTTGAAAGCTGAGTGAGTTAGTTGCTCGGCGAGGTAATGTGCAAAACGGTCTGCACAGCTTTCCATATTACTTCTTGGTGCCTTGACAGGTAATCGTGAGAGTGCACCTGCGATCTTTTGTGTTCCTGGTGGATAATTAACGGTAAAGTCATATTCTTGCAGTCTAAGTAGCTATCTTTCTACTCTTGCATGTGCCGGTTTTCCTCTGGTCTTCGGCTTGAATATGTGTTTAATCGGTTTCCAGTTCGAATCATCTTCCATATAGGTATAAGTGAAAGTGTTCACATCCAAATGTTGTACTATGGCTAGTGCCGCTTTCTCACTCTGAGAATATTTCATTTCTGACTCTGTTAGGGAGCGGCTTTCAAATACAATGGGTCGGTAAGTTAAGTCTGGTTGTTGTTGAAGAAGTACTGCACCAATTGCCCATGGTGATTCATCCACGACTAAAGCAGTTGGGGCTGAGAGCTTATAGTGAGAAAAGATGGGTGCTCTGGTGAAGGGTTTTCGTTAACTTTTAGAAACTATTTTCTTGTTCTTTTTCCCAACAGAAGTTGTTTTTTTCTTTCAAAAGCTGACGCAGGGGGGTATGTGATGGTACTGTAATCCTTTATGTAACGACAGCAATAACTGACGAGACCAACGAATGATTGTACATCTCCTGATCTCTTCGGGGCTGGTGCGTTAGGCTCTGCTTCGATTTTCTTCTTATCCGGCTGGATTCCTTGACTTGAAACAATATGACCGAATATGTTAATCTTTGAAACAGCAAATGAACATTTGGGTAGCTTTAAAGTGAGGCCACTATCCTTGGGCGTTTGAAGGAGTTGATCAAGTTGTTTGACATGTTCGTTTATGTCCTTTGTTCATAACCAGATATTGTCGGATATGTTCTGCCGATTTGGGATTTGATTTGATCAGACGACGGGAGTGACACAGACCCGACAGGAAGTAGAAATGAACATACCGTATGTGACTCATCGACAGGTGATAAAATGAAGTTTCAACTGTGGAATGCGGCCTTTACAAGTTGTGTCTACCAAACATCCCTGACACCACACCTTAAAATGCTCAGATTGGAATCTTGCCTCTCAGGAGAAGCGGCTGAAACCATAAAAAGCCTTGGATACTCTCAAGAATCGTATGACGCTGCAAAAGCAAGATAGAGAAAATATCGGGAAAGTCGACGACAGGTCCAAAGCCACTTGGAGGAACTGAAGAAACTAAAAGCGCTACCAGAAGATAACGCAAAAGAGTTGGAAACGTTTGCATATGCTCTGGAACGGGTAGTCATTTCTCTAAACGGGAATGGGCGGTGGGCAGACGTACAAACTGGTACATTATATACTATGATTCCAGAGAAAGTCCCGGAAAGATTGCTATCCCAGTTTTACAGGTGGCTTCGAGAAAACCAAAAGGAAGGAGGTATGGAAACTTCGAAAGACTGGATTGTCCATAAAGCAGAATATCAGACCCAAGCGTCAGAAATCAAACATGGTTTCGCAAGAATTCGATCAGAAAAGAGTAGTGGCCATCGTGGAAGTAGTGGAAAAGGAGGGCGGTCATTTTATGGCAAAAGATTCCCTAAAGACAACGACAAAAGAGATCGGAAATGTCGTGTTTGCGGCTACCTACACCCAATATGGAAGTGTACCACATTCAAAGAACAACCTGTGGAAGAGAAATGACGAATGGCAAAGAAATTTGGTTTGTGCTACCGTTACCTTGGTGACGACCATTTGGGGAGCGCGTGTGGGAGAAGCAAGAACTGCGATGTTGAACGCTGTAAAGAGAATTATTCAAGGTGAAACACAACTGGCAACATCTGAGGGCGATTCGATTTCCAAAACTGGCTCCAGGACGAAAGATTGATATTCTTCTGTGGACAGATCACCATGGGCTGATGTACTCAATGAAGGAGATAGTTGGGCACATCAACACACGGCGCGACTATGTCCACTCGGGATGTTCAGCTGTTGGCCAGATTATAAGATCGAGGGAGTTGGAAAGTCGCCACACGCGATTGCACCTTTCGAGTTAATCAAAGCACGGCAGAGACAGGGATTCAGAGAGGCCAAGAAGGCGACCTGGACGAGATGCTTAAACGATTTGGGGATCTTGAAAGCGTTGGAATTTGTGCAACCCAAAGTGGCACCAAGGAAATGCCACAGAAGGAAAGACTATCTTGAAAGAAAGTAAGTGAATCGGTTAAGTTCGACGGCAAACACTACGAATGATGGTCAATCTTCAAGACTGTCACACAAACACCCCAGTCAGGATTTTCAAACGGACACCATGAACAATCTGAAAGATCTGTTGAAGCTAATTTCTTGTTTGAATCGTCGGCCAACACGATAAATCATTCTAGTTTCTGTAATCCAGCGACAGATATTTATGACTCTCCGTTACATGCCATTGCAAAATCCAAAGGTCTATAAATAGCTAGTTTAAACATCAATAGCCTGCTTAAACATTTAGACGAAATTCGAATACTTCTTGAGAAGTTCACTTTTGATATTCATGCGATTAATGAATCCAAAATTGATAATACTATATGTGATAATGAAATACATATACTAGGATATGATATAATCCGGAATGATTGTAATAGAGTTGGGGGCAGTGTGGTACTATATGTCCGTGATAACATACCATTCTCTGTAAGGAAGGACTTAATTCCCGAGCGCCTAGAAATGGTATGTATTGAAGTTAGAAGGCCATATAATAAATCTCTTTTAATTAGTACATGGTACAGACCTCCAAATTCAAACCTAGAACTGCTTGACGAGTGGGCACTATTTCTATGTAAATGCTACTCTGAAAATAGTGAGTTAATTATCGTGGGAGATTTTAATTGTGATGTTAGTAAAACACTGCCTGATAATCAGACACGAAAATTACAATCCTTATGGGGCCTTTATCAGATTGAGCAATTAATTAATGAGCCAACGAGGGTGACACTGACGGCAGCATCTTTAATTGATTTAATCTTAACTAATAGACCAGCATATATTTCACAATCGGGTGTTATTCATATTGGAATATCTGATCATAGCCTGGTTTATCTTGTAAGCAAATTTTTACTCCCGAAAACTAGACAGACCGCTAGGGAAATCCGCGATTTCAAAAACGTTGTTGAAAGGGATTTTATTCAAGAGATAGCACTGTTCCCTGGGATATGGTATATCAATTCGATAATCCTAATGTTTGCTGGCAAATATGGAAGTCGCTCTTTCTCGGAGCTCTTGACAGACACGCACCTCTTCGACGAAAGAGGTTAAAGGGAAATCCTGTACCGTGGATTACTCCTCAAATCAAGTGGCTAATGAGAAAGAGGGACTTCCATAAAAAGCAGGCAGTTAGATATGATTCACACCCTCAATGGCAATTATATAAATCTGAACGCAATAAAGTAAATATACAGATGCGTAAGGCGAAGTCTAACTATTTTTGTGATAAAATTCAAAATTGCTCACACTCCAAAGATGTTAAAAAAAGCTGGTCTTTGATAAACGCTTTACTGAGCCGGAAAGGAAAATCAGCCAACGTTAAACAGCTTATTATTAATGATACTATTATTACTGACGATAAACTTACTGCTGAATCTTTGAATGAATACTTTATAAATGTTGGAATGAACATAGCGGCTGAATCAGAACAATTATACGGCATTTCGAGTGACGACCAAGTACCTGAAGCAGGAGTCGACTGCTGTCCTGACATACGTTTTAATTTTGTCGATATTAATGTGAATAATGTTGTCAGAAGTTTGAGTAATTTAAAAGTTTCAAAGGCAACTGGAATGGATAACATACCTGTTAAAATTTTGAAAAGAATGTCATCGTATATAATTGCACCGTCACTTGCTGCCATATAGATGAATGGAAATTGGCCAGGGTAATTCCAATTTATAAATCCGAAAATCGAAGTAAATGTGAAAATTATCGGCCAATATCAACTTTGCCGATAATAAGTAAAGTGTTTGAGAAAGAGATATTTAATCAAATATATAGATATCTAAACGAAAATTCCTTGATATCAAACTTCCAATCGGGATTTCGACCGAAATATGGAACCGTGGCCGCACTGATTCAAATGTGCCACCAATGGTTGACTGATATGGATAACGGTAAGTTAAACGGGGTCGTGTTTCTCGATTCAATTAACCACGAAATTCTATTAAGGAAGCTTAAAGACCAATTTGGAATCCATAGTATTGAACTAAAATGGTTTGAATCATATTTAACAAATAGGAAACAAGTGTGTTTTGTCAATGGTCAAACATCTTCTCCAAGTAAAATAATGTGTGGAATTTCACAGGGCTCTATACTTGGGCCATTACTGTTTTTATTGTATATAAATGACTTGACAGATTACCCAGAAAAAACTACTCCTTATCTTTATGCAGATGATACTGAAATTTCGTCTTCTTCGGACAACTTTGAAGATTTGACTGATAATTTATACGAAAGTGGTATCTAAGAATAAACTTAAACATCATCCGACGAAATCAAAGATTATGTTTATTAGATCATCACACAATCTAAATAATAAAGTTAAGGACAATCATGCACTTTTAAATAATGTCCCGGTTCCTCAAACTAATACGATTACATGCCTGGGGGTAGATTTGGATGAAAAATTGAACTGGGAGAAACATATTGAGAAAATATGTAGTAAGGTGGGTGCAGGAATTGGGGTGATGAGGCGTATAAAACCATATGTCTCACCTGCAACCCAACTAACAATTTATAAAATATTGGTACAGCCTTATTTTGCTTATTGTTCCCCTTTTTGGGACAATTGCGGTAAAGTACTCCAAGATAAACTGCAAAAAGTCCATAATCGTGCGGCAAGGATTATTACTGGAGCCAGTTACGATGTTAGATCTGCTGATATGTTGGACACTCTTGGTTGGGAAACACTTAATGTAAGAAGATCGCGAAATGAATCAATATTAATGTATCAAATACTGAACGACCACACTGCCCCATATCTAAAAGATTTGTTCCGTAAAAAATGTAGGTCAGAATAACTATAATCTTCGAAAGAACGAAACAGATTTAGCCCTTCTAAAACCCAAAACGGAATTCCTAAAGAGAACTTTCGGGTACAGTGGTGCCACCTTGAGGAATGATCTTCCACAAGAACTTAAGGTAATAGAAATAGGTTCCTTTAAATGGAAGATAAAGCATATCTAATTAATGCCGCTGCTGTTTACGCTCGTTACGAATATGTGAATGGTTTCGTGAGTTTGCGACAGATTGCAGCAAAAACAAGATTGGTCCCTCCTAAAGCAATGAGTATTCCCCGTTTTGAGTTCATGGGTGCTTTGATTAGTTTACGGTTCTGCAAGCAAATTTGTCATGCAATGAAAGTTCCAGTTCAGCTGTTACGATTTGGATTGATAGCATGACGGCGGGATTCTGGATTCGTGGCCAAAGGCGAAACTACAAACCTTTCGTTGCCCATTGAGTAGGTACGATCCACGAAGAGACAAATCCCTCACAGTGGTAGAATGTCCCTACAACATGCAACCCAGCTGATTACGGTACAAGAGGCCTGACAGTTACCGAGTTATGTGACAAAGACTGTTGGTGGACGGACCGAAGTTTATGAAGGAACCTCCTGAAAAGTTGCTAGCTGAGAGATTCCGTAACCCTGCTTCAGAAGCTTACAATGAGATGAAGCCCCAGCACAAATCCGGCCTAATCAGTTTAATTACGATTCAGATGCAAGAGAACAGAGTGGAATGGCGACTAGATCCGAGTTGACTTTCAAAATGATACAGTAATCCCTTAACAAAGAATTTAGAGTTTGAATTATCGTTAGGTTCAGAGATTCGTGGAAAATTACCTAATGCCTAATGACGATCGAAAAAGTGCTGAGTTGACGCCAGCAGCGTTGAGACGAGTAGAGGAAGGAATAATACGTGAGGCACAAAGGAAAGCCTACCCCCAAGAGATCAACTCACTGAAAGGTGGAAACGCCGTACTAAAAAGAAGTAGTATCCTGAATCTCACGCCCATATGGGACAACTGCCTGTTACGCTCCGATATAAGGCTTCGGTATTCCTACGAATTGACGGACAACGTGAAGTAGCTGATCATTTTACCCGCAAGACACCCGGTAACTCGGCTAATAGTCAAATATCATCACGAAAGTGAAGGGCATGCAATGGGTGTTAACTTCAGTTTGAATCATCTTCGAGAAAGAGATCTGGTAGTCCATGGTAGAGAGTTAGTTAAAAGCATCGCGTGAGAATGTGCTGAGTGCAAGCGGCGTTTTGGAGGAAAACCATTGGCTTAGCAAATGGCACCCTTACCGAAGTTAAGATATGACGCCATTCAACAACTGCGCTGTAGATTTCGCGGGACCGTACCTTACGATACAAGGGCGTGGAAAGAAGCGTGATAAACGTTACTTATGTTTATTCTTATGTCTGCAACTCACTGTTGTCATCTGGAGATGGCTTGGTCCTTGGAGACAGATGGGTTCTTGAAAGCTTTGACAGGCATGATTGCGAGGAGAGCATGGCCTCGTGATATGCTCATCGACAATGCAACCAACTTCGTAGTTGGTCATAATGAGATTAATCAGCTTGTGGATCAAATCGATTAAAATAAAGCTCTGTCGTGACGTCGAATGAGGGGATAAATTGGCATTGGAATCCTCCTGCGTTGCGGATGATTCAGTCAGCAAAGAGAACGATAAAGGCGGTCATGCGAAACGCTGACGTAAACGATGAAGAATGACAGACCGTCTTCGTTGGGGTCGAGAGTATTATGGACTCCAGACCATTGATACGAGTAAGTGGTGATCCCAACGATGAACTGGTGTTAACACCTAATCGTTTCTTGATTGGGCAAATGGGAGGTGAGTTGGCGTCGGAAAGCATGGATTATATATGGATCATATATGTTGTTTCATAAATATGTTGTAAAGTAATTTGTTTAATATTAATGCAGGACCCCACTGAAAAACACGAAAGTGATGTGGGTATCCTGAATAAAGATCATCATCATCATCACCGTCACCGTCACCGTCACCGTCATCATCATACGCTCATTCACCCACGAAAGAGGTGGAGACGGGTGCAGGAATTAACTCGTCAAACTTGGCAGCGGTGGACGCGAGAGTACCCTGGAAGTTCTCGTTCGAAGTGGTTTTACAGACAAGATAAAACCAAGAAAGGAGATATGGTGTTGGTAATTGATCCAGATGCAGCCTGACGTCAGTGGAAACTCGGAAAGATCGAAACTACTTACCCAGGTGGTGATGGCATTGTCCGTGTTGTCGATGGTAAAGAATGTGATATAATTTATCGACGGTCCATTGGTCGAATATCGCCATTGGCTATGGAGGATAGTTTGTATCAGCATATTCAAGTTAAACCGATCCTGTAGAATCTAGGAGAGGGAGATGTCGGCGCGAATAGGAAACTTCTGGGATGCACGAGACCAGCCTTGACAAATTTTGCGTTTTTGCGTCTATGTTACCTAGCAATGTAAGCGTATTGTCATCTGCAGACGGACTATATGGCTGGCGGACTGTATTTGGGAACTAAATTTTGTGACCTAACAACTTCATATGCAACGACATTCTTGAGCACGCCAAAAGTTTTAAGCGGCTTTTGCCTATATAACTACGAAGTAACTTACAGGTGATGTGATCTAGCAGAAACAGGTCATGTGATCCAGCATGCGTGCCAGGCTGCTATGGAGGGTGATCACCGCCAAAATTAGTGTTTGAATTTCCTATTCAGGTTCCCAGACTTGTTCGTCTGTTTTGTGCTTTCTGGTATTAAAAATTCGAATTTTGT
>JBAHVQ010197681.1:0-13680 GCA_036872915.1 Nanipora kamurai
TATCGGGGTATACAGAAATTGATTAAACCTTAATTTCTTTTGAATTTTCCTCATGAATTGTTGATGAGTTTTAGAAACACAAATACAGTTCATGTGGGAGCTTGAAGTATATCAGACGACCAGCAAATGTTTGTCAAGGTCATTACAACGAGCTTGACAAACGTTCCCTGGTCGTCTATTCTCATCTTGGTCGTTCAGCATTTCATCTTTGCCCCCTAAATTTGGGAAGTTACTTGCTTACCAGACGGTTATTTCGCCATCCATACTATAAATAGAAGTACAGGTAATGGGAGCAGGTACAGATACAGTCAGTGCCTTGGTCTAGATTTCGGTTCAGGTCTAGCCCGTACAGATATATATAGGTACAGGTTTAGGTACACATAGAAGTATACATGTAGGTACTGTATAAGTAAAGGTATAAGTTTAGGTATAGGCGTAGGTTAATGTTATAGGTATAGTTATAGGTATTTCAGAATCATCCTCAGGGTAATATGAAACGATAAATTCACATTTAACCTACACTGCTGAAGTCAACTGAAAAAGTTCACTCGAGCGGAATTTGAACTCACACGTTCAGGAATCCAGTCCGCCGCTCTACCTGTTGGGCTGTCGAGTCTACAGGGATTGAAGGCGAGTTATTATCCAACTTAAGTGCACGAGATATTCTCGTGACAACTTAACGCTATCCACGAGGATGATTCTGAAATAGAATTGAAACACTGCACATCCTCGTGGATAGCGTTAAATAGCCACGAGAATATCTCGTGTACTTAAATTGGATAATAACTTGCCTCCAATCCCTGTAGGCTTGATAGCTCAACAGGTAGAGCGGCGGACCGGATTCCCGAAGGTGTGAGTTCAAATCCCGCTCGAGTCAACTTTTTCAGTTAACTTTAGCAGTGTTGGTTAAATGTGAATTTATAGTTATAGGTATATTCTTGCCTTTTCTATAGCTTCTTCAAACTTATGGTGACATCTCTCACCGTACCTTCTCTGTTTGGCAGGTCATGATTCTAGAGAGACAAGAACGTGTTGGTGGAAGGATCAAGACACTTCATTTTCCGTTCGACCCAAAAAGGCTACTAGGCGAAGGTATTGCCGCAACTTATCACTCATTTTTTAACAAACAATCTTGTTCAGAAATACAGCGTTTTCCCTTGATATTTCAAGCTGAGAAGTCCGCCCGGCTTGGTTTTCTGAAAAAAAAGCTGCCACCTGGCTTAAAACTTGTCACATGGCTGTCTTTAGTCCATTCTAAAATCCCAGAGTGTATAAAGACACTTTGCAAAGTCTTAAATATAGTGTAATAAAGACAGCGTCCCGTTTTTAAGGTGAATGTCAACATGATTCCACTCAAAATGCCACCTGGCCTTCTCAAAATTCCAAGGAACAACCCTAGCATGCGGCTAACTCTACTACAACACTCTGAATTTACCACTTTGTAATTTTCACTTGGGTCTGAATATTTTAAAGTCAGATACAACAACATCCATAACTATAATACCAGGAACAGTAAAAACCTCTTTTTAGAAAAGGTTAATCTCGAATGTTCAAAGCATGTATTTTATTATAAGGGAGGTAAAATTTTTAATAATCCTATGTAACTTTAACTTAGGTTTTAATGTACAGTATCTATTTTTACTGTTCTTACTTTTTATTTATTTATTTTTTGGGTTTTTTTCTCCCTAAACATGTAATTTTCACCACACTTATTTATACTGGACCTCATTGATAGCTGTTTTTTTGATATAAAACTGAAGAGGTCATCCTGTTGAAATATTCTCTTATAAATAAATAAATGAAACGTCTTCACACGTAAAAATATCACAGTTTGTTAATAAGATATGTTTACCAGAGGCAGTTGTGACAGTCGCTTAACAAGCTGCTGCACGCCGGTCATTTCATCAAGCTGTTACAAACTTGTGATTAACAACCTCAAGGCACCTTTTTAATTGCGAGACTGTTGCTGAACACAAAGGTTTGTTCATGTGAGAGCTTGGTATATATCAGACGACCAATGGACATTCGTCAAGCTCATTTACTCAGAAAAACAATTTCTGGGCCCTGGACCGGAATCAAACCCGCGCAATCGGTCACCGGTCATCAGAGGGTTGCGGTTTGATTCCCGTCTAGGGCTCAGAAATCGCTATTCTGAGTAAATGAGCTTGACGAATGTCCGTTGGTAAACAGTAGCCTGTTGTTGGAATAACTTGTAACAAGCCCGTTTGAGTCATCGGTCTTGTTACAAGTCTGCAACAAGCTGTTACAGACTTGTTAACAACTTGGGACAAACAGAAACGCATCACGGTGACGACTTGTTGGAACAACCTTGTAACAACTTGTTTGCCAGCATGGAACAACCTCTGCGTTTTTACGTGTGTAACTCAGTCTTCGCTTACACAGTAATGAACCGTTTCGCTTTTTCAGTTTGTTTACTTTTTTCAGACCACGTGGGGAAGATCTTTTCTATTAAATCTAACAATATTCAGATATGCTCCAAAACTTTAGGATTAAAATAATAAAAAGAACATAAATATCAAATTATTTGAAATAGTCAATTTAAGTAGTCATTTCTCCGTTGTCTGTTCAGTTGTAGATGCGCAGATGACGTCACAACGTGGAACATAAGAACAAAAAAGTGGCCCACGAGGAGATAGCCGAGTGGATCAATAATCTTCTTACTACGATATGACGTCTCCTGTCCATCTATAACTGAAGAGACAACGAAAAAATGAAATCTATTTGTTTTACGCAATAAACTAATAAAACAACAGAACAAAAATGTTTAAAAATGATGATTAAAAGCTTACAGGGAATTTTCGGGGCATTGAAAAACACCAAAAAAAAAAACAGCTTTATGGCGTGATCCATGATCTATACAAATGAAGCAACGTCATTGGCTCGCGATGAATACGCGAAATGTTGGGATTGGTTCACTGTTGTAGCGACGCAATCCGTGCGTCAGCTCTTTAATAGATCATGGCTAACAACCAATGAAAATGCACCAAGAATGAAATTTATTGTACAAAGTTTGATACACTGTGAGGGGTCAATTGTCAGTTGACAAATACGAATAAAAACCTCAGGAACTTATGCATGCGTATGGCGTCTGGAAAATCGTAGCCGACCGTTCACGCTGAAGCCCGAGATCGATCTGTAATAGCACTGATAAGGTATCCGTCTTATCGAGGCCGTTCTCCAAGTTCTAGAGCTTCTTGCCGGTCATCATTTCACAACAACCATCTTAACAGATTACATGAACAGTCTTTCAATACTTACCAGAAGGGTAAGGAATTCTGGTCACAGGGAGTTCACGCATTACCCCCCCGTCATTTTTTGTCACGACACGGCATGATACGGCATGTATCGGACTGGTAACTGTATCACCTTCATGGTGGAGTGATTTCGCTCAGGGATTCTCAAAGCGTCTTATGCCGGACAGCTGCGTAGTAATGTTATCGAAATCCCCTTCTGATACAAAATGTAATCCGACACGTAAGCAATCCGGTACAGTGTAACAGGAACCTAAGAAATGCAAAAAAGTGAATATTTCCATACTTAGCTAAGGTCTTGAAGCCAGAGCCAACAGACAATTTAAAGAAATATAATATAAAACATATTCCGAAGAGGAACATCTTGAAAACTCAGAATACGAGTCAACCTTCGTCTTGATTTTGACACGTATTCTGAGTTTTCAAGATGTTCCTCTTCGGAATATGTTTTTATCTTATAGTTAAGGTCTTGATTCCTTCTTATCTACCTGACTTGGAGTCTGTCTGAATTTTGATCCCTTCTAGCGGGAGCTATGCGAATACCTCTGAAGAACCGTCATTACTTGACAGACGCCTATGTTGACAAGTTCGACCTTCGAAAGAGGCCATTTTATAACATTGACCCGGATCACAATTGTTTTGTCAGCGTCAAAGACATGACTCACCACATGACCGTGAGAATACAAGGTAAGAAAATGATCGCACGTTACATTGTAATGAGAATCATCTAAGACCTTGGTTCGCAAACTATGGGTTGTCTAAAATTTTTTGGAGGATCACCTAATCTTACACGGACTTTCAAAGTTTCCAGCAAGCCAAGTGATATCAAAGAAGGTATCTACAAATTGATTGACAAGGTTAACTTTTTAAACCCCGAGGATACTGGAAAAAACAGCCAGAATAATACTTGCGAACTTTTTAGTCACAGCTCATTTCTACGCAACTAACCGGGTATAAAATCCGGTAGGAAAGTCGGTCTGCGACGCAAGTTGGAGTATAAGAAACCTACAACGGAGGTACAAAAGGTGACTCGCAATGATTTTCTAATCAGGTCAACAGCTCCCTTATTTCAAAAATAACGAATAGAATGAGTTTACCAAATCTTTTTCAAGGAACCAAGGACTAAAGTGAAATCGTTGAAATTATTGTTGCTTTAAGATTTCCAAAGCGAAGATGAACAAGCGAAGAAAAGAGCGAAATGGATGTGTGACCATTTGTGGCCAGGATGGGACAGTAGGATTAAGGAAATCGAAAGGAAGCTGAAAGTCGATCTGAAGATTGACCATATAAGTAAGTTCAATCCACGTTACTATCAAAGACGTTGTCTGGAGGCGTTGCATATGACTAGCACCCTGGCTCCATTGAATCGCGATGACGGTGGTTTATCACCGGGGTGCCTATTTGCATCTCATTAACAGATAACGTCATCAGTGGTTCTCTAAGGATATAAATAGGGACCTCATGTTCAGATCAATCACCTCTGATGAAGATACTGGACAGGAGTGTCGAAACGTTGGGTCATGAACGGCGGTTTTGCAAATGATATTCAAAATTTTTTAAGCCAGAATAGCGTGAAACCATGTCTGATTATTCACCTGGTTGCGTTGGGAGTTTGTTGACGATCTTGAACAAGATCTCCATGTGAGCCGACCGCAAACAAAAGGCCTGGGACTAGCAGCACAATAATAATCCAGTTTCATATCTTTAATCAGTTGTAATGTTCTATGTCTTTCGTGAAACTGTTTGAAACCTTGTGTCAGTATTCAGTAAAGGGAAAGTTATTTCCGTTACGAATTTGAGAACAGAATCTGGGATAGTTCATGAGATATTAACTGACTTAAAATTGGAAATAAATTTCTATTTGTCAACTAGATCCAGATCCACTTTCGTGTTTCAGATCACCTGATTGCCAATGTGGCATAACCAGAATTGCAAAATTATAGCCTTCAAAATGAAACTAACTCCAATTTCAATAGGCCCTTTGCAGCTTGGCCATAAAACGCCTTGCATACAATATCTGGTGAGCAAGCGAAACCGCTAATACATTGCTTTTTCTTTGTTTTGGAAGTTTCACTGGTCTCCGTGCTCTCAAGCTTTTTAATATTCTGACATAATTTAGGCTATAGCTGGGCCATTACTTACTTTATAACATACATGAAAAAAAGTTAACAGCAGTGCAGTTTTAAGGAAAAACCAGTCAGTCAATCAAAAACCATAAAAATTAAAAAGAGCGAATCAAAACATACCTCTCAGCTGTGGAAAAAATAAATAGAATTACAAAAAAAGGGCGGCATTTTAAGTAGATTCGAGTTTGGAAAAAAATTGCTGCGGTTTTTCAGTAGACTTCCTTTGGTCAACGGTTTTTGTCACTCGCGTCACGTCTTGTTTAATTTTTTCATGCATATTATTAATTGGTAATAACATGGTTTCTTGTGTAATTTGGAAAACATAAACTCGTGAGTTTTTCAAAGACTTTAAAAGACTCGTTCTTCGAACTCGGGCCATTTTGAGAGTCTTTGAAAAGCTCACTCATGCATGTTTCTCCAAATTGCACTCGAAACCATACTATTATCTTCACTTAAAAAAGTAATAAATTCCTAGTTCCAATCTCCTTGGGTTTTCTTTTTCTAACTTTTACGTATCTTAAAATTCTTTTACGTATTTTCGGTTAACTGATCGACATTTGAAATAACAAATGCTTTTCCATCGTTCTGATCCAAAATTTTTAGTCGATTTCGAAAATGTTTGTTTCAAGTCGAAAATCGACCAGGGAGCTTTACTTTCAAAAAGTGCAAAACTTCGAGAACGGCCGAGAGACAAAATCATTCGTTGTCATCATTGTCACATCAATGCGCCGTGAACCAATCACGTCCTACCATTCTCACTATGTCAATTTTAAAACTTTCTGTTTCAAATGCAATTACTCAAGAATTATTTGGGGAAAATAGGTGATCTGAATCAGAAAGATGGAAACCTTAAAGATAAACAAGGAATGGAATAATAGGCAAATACTTGGAATAATTTTCGCCAGCCTATTCCGAGTGCTTCTTGAAATAATCCGAATAAGTCAACATAGACAAACATGTGCATATTTAATCAGCCAATAGGGTGAGGAAGGTGCGTATGCTTAGCCAATAGGAAAGCTGCGTTCCAATGTAGAACGCTACTACAGAAATTGCAATAGAATCCGTGCAGGCTCTCCTCTCTCTCAAGAGAGCCAGCTCGCAGGCTATCGTTGTCATGGTAGCGGTGTCTTATTTTCAATCCAACGAAACAACGCTTCGTTAAAGCTTTATTTTTGTTTGTCTGTGCTTGTGCTTTAGTGGACTACTACCACTCGACGATAAAGGAAGTCCTCAAAAACGCTCCGCAAAAACCCAAAGACGTACACAACGTGGAAAAGTACACTGAGAAATGGCGGAAATGGATGACCCGGTGGAGCAAGCTGTCGTGGCTCGATTTCCTCTCCTCTGACACCTGCTGCGATGAAGACGTTTTTTCAGTGTACAGACCTTGGCCAAAGATAGCCATTGATGGCCTAAGTGATATTAATTATATGAATCACACTGAATTATCCGTGGCGGCCATATTGGCCGAAGAGGTCGGGAAATGGTGGACACCGGAAATGTACACCCTGGCAGACGGAATGGAAAAACTTCCCGAGGCCTTCATTAATCCTAAAGAGCAATTCAACTTAGATAAGGACATCCAATATGGCATGACCGTAAAAAAAGTGGTATGGAATGGAGGATGTGCCGGAGCAGAAAGCAGCGACTCTTCTTACCCCATCAGGGTCTTCGGCCAACAAACCCGTACGGGATTCGAGTCCCATTTTGATGCAGATGCGGTTATTCTAACCCTCCCACTTAATATAATGCGTCAGGTGGAGTTTTCCCCATACCTACCACAGCATGTCAACGATGCCATTGCTGGAATCACCTATGAGCCTTCGACCAAGATCTTTCTTGGCTTCCGAGAAAGATTCTGGGAAAAGACTAAGTTCCCAGTGAAAAATGGAGGTATTTCTAAAACTAATTTACCAATCGGCCAGATTGTGTATCCCAGAGAAAGAGATACAAACCGAGGTGTGCTGATGTTTTACACCTGGAATAAAGAGGCCCTGCTCTTCGGCTCCCAGCCAGAAGACCAAGCCATTACTGAAGCTTTAAGGGAACTTCAACTGGTATACCAAGATTTGTTCGAAGAGGGCACGAAACCTTCAAAAGTCATCGATTACTTCGAGGCAGGCGCGATCCAGTCTTGGTACACGGATGCTGCTGCCGAAGGGGCATATGTTCGCTTACTGCCGTACAGCTACATGAATCATCTCCGCACTCTGCTTGAACCGAAACAAATTCGCCCGATCTTCTTTGGTGGTGAGGCAATCTCGTTCGCGAATGGTTGGATTCAAGGCGCCTTGGAGTCAGGACTGAGAGCTGCGTGGCAGTTTTACAAGTATAACGAGAACAAGAAGTAAAAAATACGCAACATGAAAACTGATTTAGAGTGATAGGCAGTGCTATTTAAGATACTGTAAATGTAAGGACTCGTTCATTTTAATAGGTGCATATTGACAATTAGTTTTTTTAACGTAAGTACTGATTACCAATGATTCTCTGCTAGGGTTGAACTCCTTTTTAGCTTACTCCTTGAGCAATCCAAGTGATCTGACCGCAAGCAAAATGCCTGGGACTAGCAGCTCAAGAAAAATCCAGTTTCTTGTCTTTAATTAGTTGTAACGTTCTGTGTCTTCTGTAAAACTTTTTGAATCTTTGTGTCGGTATTCAATAGAGAGAAAGGTATCTCCATTACGAATTTAAGAACAGAATCTGTTACAGTTCACGAGATATCAACTAACTTGAATTGGAAATGAATTTCTATTTGACAACTAGTCGCAGTCCACGCTCGTGTTTCCGGATCACCTGAAGAACAAGGTGATTATGTACTCGTTAATCATTCATGAGAATATGTATTTACTTATTAACAATTCAAGGGGTTTATTACTACTCGTAATGAGAGCTATTGTCTGTAATTCAAGAGAATAAGACAAATGAAATGGCTGTCGAATTCGTAGTTGTGAATAGGGCACAGAATAATCCTGATTTTATAAACGTTTAATTTTACTCTTCTACTCGGCTTAAATAGGGTATGATCACTAATTGATGGTTTGCAGTCGATCCCTCGAGATTCACTGGCACAAACCGCTGGCAGCTAATGAAATTCGTTTTCTAAAGTTCCACCAACATGGCCGCCATGAGGTCACGTGCAAACCACCAATTAGAAAGAGTGAGGGAGGGCGAGTAAAATAATAGAAGATTTATCCTGTGGGGGAAATGTTAAGGCCAAATAAAGAGTTTCATGATGTCGATGAAGATTTCTATCCTATTCGGTACCCTTAAACACCCTTCTACTTTTGTCGGTGGAATTACATAGAGTGGGCAATCCCAGTTAACTAGAATGATTCACTTGTTTCACCTGTTGGCGTACTGCCAATTTCAAACAAATTTAAAAAGTACCAATGGCGTGGGGCTAGTTTTAGACTTAGTTACAAAACGTGATTAAAATTTTCTTTGCTCATCTTTGGCCTGTACCACATGGTAAGTATTTTGGTTGACAAATCAGAAGAGAAATGTTGATGACTTGTCGAGAAGAAGATAGGTATTGTTATTGAGTGACAGGAAATTCGTTGGCGCAATCAAGTTCGCAAATGCATCGGCCAATAAAACTAGATGACAGCTGTCGCCTTTGCACTTGTGAAGAGAACAGAAGAAGGAACACCTGCAAAAAGCTCCAAACATAAAGCAAATACATAGTTGGCAAGTTCATTTTCAAGTATATCTTTCTTCTGTCTGCATTACTACATCTTCTAGCAAATGGAATAAAAAGCTCAAGACATAACACAAACACATATCTGGTATGTGTATAGAGATAACTTCATGGTAAATACGTGCGTACGATTTTTGTTCACGAGTTGTGATGGATTATAAACCGAACGAGCGAGGCAATTTTATGATACATCTGAACGAGTTAATATAAATCGTACGTACGCGTTTACCGTGGTATAATTTGTTTATTATATAAGTAGCGAGGTTTTAAAGGTAATGATTTGGAGAACACCGAATCCCCGGTTACTCAATTAACGGTACTGTTACCTTATTACATTCACAAACCGATTTCCTTCAGCAAAATTATTCATTGTTTGCCATATAAACTTGTCTCCTTCATCAGTTGTTGTCAGAATTATTCATATGGAACTTCTTATTCTTTCCTTATACCGTTCTTCGGTAACTTACACAGTTGTCGAAACATTAAGATCCTTGGCTTAGAAGCGAGTTTTCCAAACTCAGTGTTGTGGTGGGAAACCGTTAGCCAATGAGAACGTTGATACGATTTTTTTCACAAGTGAAAAATGTCGTCCGACCAATAAGAATGCTGATACGATACTTTTTCACTGGTGAGAAAGATCGTCCATCCAATCAGAGCCTTTCGTGCGGAAAACTCAGTACTTATATAACATTCTTAGTTCTGCATCCTTCTTTTACCCTTCCGAATTTTTTAGAAACGCTTTTACAGTTTTCCGGAACGTTTCTCGTTTTGGTGACATCCACAGATCTTTTTATAGAGAAAGAAGATTATCATTCTTCAGGTTTACTGCTTTGAGGTGTAAACGTCTTTAATCAGGGGCGTTCCGAGAAGGGTCGCGGGATGCGATTGCACACTCCTTTTTAAAAAATTGACTTTTTTGAAACAAACAAGTTAGATTAAAACCGTTTTAAGCGTATTGCGTTTTTCCTTTTGTTCCCTTTCCGGTTACTTCCAGTGCACCCATCAAAAATAATTTGAGTGGCAAGAACAACCTGCCTCTCATGGACCATTGACTTAAAGTTGTTGACGATTTTACTCGCCGATGGGAAATGTCTTAGGAAAGGGTTGAACGAAAGAGGTTTGATCTCCTCGTAAAGAAATGCATTACATTATTATTAATATACTATTATCTTTAGAGACAATGTGTTTTTGTACAAATACATTTGAAACTGTCCAGACGTTATTCTTGCCTATGGATGTGACATGTTGACTGAAATTTCGTCAATTACAAATTTTTCTATGAAAGTCTTGCCAACAGGCAATCATACATGAAATATTCAAGACTTGCACTTGGTACAGTACGTTTATCGAGAATTCAACCCCAGGTAGGCCAACCATGGATAAATATAAGAAAAGAAAAATATCTGAAGAAAGTAGAACATATAATGATGCCTGGGCAGATTCAACCTTCCCAGCGTGTTTTTTTTTTCCAGAGTTCAAAATGTTTTCTTTGCATACAGAAATGAAATTTCATTTTCTCTGTAGTACTTCATTGATTTCATAAGCAACACACTATAGTTTTTTATACATAGCATAAAGGTAAAAAAAACCCGATATATGCAGTGTTATCTTCAGTTTAGATGTCAAAAAGAATTTGCGGCTACCGGTGTTTTCTTTTTTGTGGAAACCGGGTCTAAATGGCTCTTTGAGTGTTAAAGGTTGCCGACCCTTGGTATAGGCCCTCAGTGACCTATGGAGACTTTAGTTAGTATTTGACTGTGCCTAACTCCAGACGATTTTACTCGTCAAGGGAAAAGTCCTCGGAAAGGAGAAAGTCCTCGGAAAGGAGAAAGTCCTCGGAAAGCCCTGTCGGTATAGGTCCTCAGTGACCTATAGAGACTTTAGTATTTGACTCTGGCTAATGCCAGACGATTTTACTCGTCAACAGGAAAGTCGTCCTCGTACAGGAAAGAGGAGGACCCGTACGGCCCGTGATTCTCTACGAATCACGCGACAAATTAAAATAACTATGATATACAAAATGAAATACAGATACAGACTAATACACATATGGACATACGAACTATAGAGTTTAACTCCTTCCTGTCCGTTTAGGGTCTCAGTGACTTATGGAGACTTTAGTATTTGATTCTGGCTAACGTCAGACGACTTTACTCGTCAAGGGATAGTCCTCGGGTCAGGAATGTGGTTGGAGTTATCGCAACAGCTTACACCAATTACTGCGGTACCGTATAGAGATAAGCAATTAGAAAAAGAAGAAAAATAAACAGAAAATGATAAAAAAATTCTATGTTCCAAAAGCTATTATGTGCAACAGCGAAGGGCGCCAAGTAAACTCCGGACAGAATTGCACTTCGGACAAATTGTTCGCCAAGATTTAACGTTATGATACTTTCCGACTATTTAGCTTCTACTAAAGCAATTAGAAAACTCCCCTCGTATATTTGTTAATTATGACACTTTGTAAGGTTTAGTATGCTCTGTACCAAACTTACTATCATTTTAAATAAAGAAATGGCCGAGATTAAAAAATGTAAAATTCGCTATCGGCTAAAACAGAAACAGTAATGAGCCACCTTAGTACGTCCCAGATAAAACAACATTCGTAGAGTACTTCACGTTTACCCAACACAAAGCTCATGCTTTCATCGAAGTCAGACATGGTTGTCAATATAACAATATGCTACTGATATGTCTATTTCAAAAACAGAAGGTCTACGTATATGTGTGATCCTAATGTCCCAGAATCTGGGACATTTTCCAGATATTTTCTTGGACTTTGATTTACAGAGTACAGAAGATAACCTGGCAACGAAAAGAGCTTCAGAGCTTCAAAGATATCTTTTTTCAGTTACTTATATTTGTTGACGTTCGAGGAAACTATTGCTGTCACTTACACGTAGATTGTATTTTGTTTTCATGGTCATTGTTCTCTTGCAGTTGTACTGAAATAATGAAGTGTGATATTTAATGCTGTTGGACAAGAATTTATATACAAGTGAAGCTCTCGTAAGCGACTACCCTCGGGAAGTCTAAAAAGTGTTCTCAACTAGAGGAGGTCGCTAACGAGAATTCGTTCTCGAATGCGACCAACCACTGAAATGACTGAAGTTGGTCGCTTACGAGAGCTTGTAGTTCTCTATTTTCTTTTGACGCATACAGTCTTCGATGAAACAATTTCTAATAAAACGCAAATATAAATGCTGATGAAACCCGAACGTATAGCCGGTGCATACATGGAAATCGTTTGCGATTTGTTGAAACAGCCCTGGAGAGAGGATTGTCTCATGGATTTGAGTTGAAGGTCAAACAAGTCATCTTAGACGCGTTGGCTGCAGGTCAGCTCATTCCCATACCATTCGGAAAATTCTGTCCGTTTATTTCTGAGAAGAACAGCTTTGTGAACAGACTTGACTTCAAGGGTCTTTAACTATGATGTCCTATCCCCGTCAAAAATCGAACTTTTCATTTTACATACAACTTATAAAGTTTTATCTTGTACAATCTATCCCCCTTCCGGTTTCGTATTCGGTCAAATTACAGCGTTTTTTCTTCGAATCTCGTAAATAATAAACATGCTCCCTTCTTCCTCGTGAAGCATGACGTCATAAACTCCAGTGACGTCATGTCCACTTAAAGTTTAATAACAAAATAATCAATTTCTTCATACAACGTTTTCTATTTGACATTCTTTCCCAAACAACTATTTAGATTTGACTTACAACTTTTATTTGCCCAAGGCATAGCGGGAGCTTTGGAGGAGCTTTGCTCGCTCACTTTGTTTTCGCAATCGGAAGTCAATCGTTGTAGAGTCGTGCGCTGTTCGGTAGCAGCTTTTGGCTGATATGAAAATGGAATGCTGAATTAGACTAGAAACAAGAATCTCGATAAGGAAATACGGTAGTGTTGAGGTTACTGACTTTCGAGAAGGATATATTTCATAACGCAGGTTCAATCGAGCTCTTCGACGTATTGGGAAAGTTATAATAAACATCAGAGACATTCATGGTAGGTAATTACATGCGGAGGTTTTGTGTACGACTGGACTTTCCCCTTGACGAGTAAAATCGTCTGGCGTTAGGCAATACTAAAGTCTCCATGGGTCATTGAGGACCTAAGCGGACAGGAAGGAGTTAATCGCTCTCAAATAGCGTGAATCTCTGTTTTAGCGAACTCGGGGAATGATCAAAATGCAAATTCGCAGAAAAGACACTGCGGCATTGATTTAAAAAAAAAACGATGAAGCAATCGATCACGAAACGTGCATTATAGACTTCTTGAATTTATTATTATTATCATTGGATGATTGCACAGTGAATACACAGGAGATGTTTCATTTGGTACGCTTTCCATCGAGTCAAATGACCTTGGACAGAAAGTACTATTCGCAGTATGTTTGCTGTTCCTAGCAATGCAGACGTTCGCTGTTGGGACTGGACGAGAGCTTGACATGGGAGTATCATGTTTCTATTATAAGCTCCAAAGTCTCCAGGGTGATTGGAGTATTACGAAGGCTAAAACCATTACTACCGCAGTCAACTCTCGTCTTGATATACAACTCTTTAATACAGCCACACTTTGA
>JBAHVQ010197692.1:0-13678 GCA_036872915.1 Nanipora kamurai
CAAGCTAAGAAAGCCACCGTTGCATCATGGGCCAGCGCAGTTCAGGGTGAGGGATTCTCGACTTCTTTCATTAGGGGTACTCCCCACAGTGTTGAGCCGTGATCCGAAGCACTAATTGGTAAAGTCATACCACTTGTATTCTCATATATTTCAACCGGAGTTCACGAAATACAATTTCATCGTAACAACGTTGTTTGCTCCGAAGATGCATGACGCCAATGCCTTACCGGCTGTGTCGTCTCGTAAGCGATTAAGGTGGCTTCGTATAGTTTCCCCAAAATTGGAGAATACAAATTTGAGACGTAAAACATGTCCACAAATACTTTATAAGAAGAATAAAACTAAACGTAATACATCGAAACACATCCTAGGCATCCAAAACTATGACCAAATATAGAGTCCAGGGCGTTGCTATGGCAACAGAGGCTTCCAAAATGGCTGCCATTTACCGTTCAATCTAATTTACCTCGAAAAAGATTCGGTGACCCCTATTTTTTTTCCTCAAAACATTCCTTCTGGGATGGGTAATTAACAGGACAATTTTACAAACTTCTGTAGATTTTTTTCTAAAAATAAAAACAAAAAATGATTTTTTTTAATTACAAAATTTTTGCGCATATGGTTCAAAATGTGTCTTGCTGGAGAGCAAACGGAAGGAAAACATGGTCCACGACACAGATATTCCAACCAATGAAGCATGGTTTGCCTTTGTTTGGATTTCCCTCTGCGTAACCAGGCAGCCGGCGAGGAAAACAAATTTTCCATCTATAACCAGTTCATGGAAAGATTCCATTGAAAGAAATATCAGGCAAACAACGACTGAAAACAATACATGTTAAAAATTTCAAAATGAATTAAACAAAACGAAGAGATATAAATGGTAACCACTTGTTTTGGCTCGTATTTGGACTTTCTCAAAGTTTTCCTCTGCGGTTTATGTTTTCTGTTTCACTTTATTAAAGTGCCCATGAAGAGAATTTATATTCCAATTTTTGAGAGGTTATTGTTTATGAAAATCGAAGACGTAAAAGAATTTTTTAACACTTTTTTTATTGCCACTGAAGTGTCTATTCAACGAAAATCCACCATAGTATTTTGTGATTGTATTTAGAACAACACTTCAAGGACTTGTGGAGGCAAATATTCGATTATTCTTTTATACCATGTTTTTGTGGTTTTAGGTGTCCTAGGTGAACTTGAGAGTATTTTATAGCTTGCCAAAGATGGCCTTCACAGCCTTGAGAACGCGAAATGTATTTGAATGGTAAATTCACTTCGACATTGCAGGGTCTATCTAAAAATTTCCTTCAGAACACTCTGAACCAAACAGCAAGACATATAGCGACTAATTTAATGTAGTCAGAGCACCCCCTTTTCACACTGATTCACTCAAATAACAAAATACACTGTCGTTTTCCGTGAAGTAATCATTGTGACTTCACAGAGATATCAAGGAGTTTTCGAAACCTCTTCCACTTTTCATATGCACTTAGGACCGCATCCCAACGACTACAAATATCAAAATTTTACATCATTTGAATTAGAGTGGACTATCACAGTAATTAAAAAATATTGCTGTCAAAAATTTCTGGGCATAAAGCCTTTAAAATCATGAAAATTGGTTTTTATATCACTTTCATATCTTATTTCATTCGTGAATACTTAAGCCCAGAGCGAGCGCGTAAGAGACAACACTCCCTTGAAATGCATTCTAGTTTAATGCAATTTGAGCTATGACGTCACATGTGGTGCGCAGTACCAAATTCAAAGTCAGTTATACCTTTGGTTTGCTTTGATTTAAACTGACCTAGACTAGGCAGACATGTAGTGGATTCTAAACTGATTAAGTTTGCATCGTCTAAGGAAGTTAAGTTTAACAAAACCAAAAGGTATGGCAAATTTTCTGATTCATGCTGTAGACAATGTATGACGTCATAGCTCAAACTACATACTTAATTACTCAAGACCGAGATAAGATATCAAAGTTATGTAAAAGCCAATTTTCATTATTTCAAGTGTTCTTCTAAAGACAATAATAAAAACGTGAGGTGAATTTTCGTTGCATGGACACTTTAACAGGTACTAAAAATTGACCACGGGCTAGAGTCGAAATAGGGGTTAATTATGTCACATGGTTTTGGTCATGACCTTGCCCCGTAGTTCTGTACTGGGATTACACGCTGTTAAAAGCAACTATGTTAAGTGAAAGCGCCTCTAGCATGTCTGTTGGGTCAAATGCCGTCTTACTGAACGCAATATTTTGAACCCTTTTTCGCAGCTTTACGCGCAGATTCCACCATCTTTGACAACTTGCAAACCATACGATGTAAAAAACACATTGTGACGTCATTTTGACCGCACACTCAGTGGTTATTTTTCAAGCCAAAATGGCACTCGCTTGGCAATGAAAAGGTGATTTTTAGACATTTTTGAATAATTTCTTGTACGAATCTGATTTTCATAAGCAAACTTTCAAATAATGAAAAAAAGGGCCTTCCGCAAAGAATTATTGGAGATTCGGGAAGGCGACGGCAAAGAGGACGTCAAACACTTGCGTGACTTCCGATTTTCAAGACGGCGCGAGCGGTAAACGTGAGGCCGAGAGGTCTTGACAAGACGTCCCAACTGGTCAAGCTGCTGCTCAAACGTTTTAACAGGAATCAAAAACTGGCACCGCTCCCTTTGAGTCCTTTTATTTTGTATCAGACTTATATGTTCAAGTAAGTTATATTCATATTTTATGAAGTTCGCCCGTTTGACGTGTGAATTACTCGTAAATGAGGGCCAAAAAGCAAGTAGCTGACAGACGTTCTAGCCATTTGTCCTGAGCCATCTAAATCGTATCAAAACAACAGAACATCCCGAGGACGTCGGTCCAGTTCTACGCCTTTTAGATGTTCTCTTTGACGTCTCTGTGGCCTCGCCTTCCTAAGTCTAAAGCTCTCTATTAGACATAGGATGTAGAGTCCTGCCTCTTGCCGGTAACCCAGGGTAGGCAGCTATGGGGATCGCCATTTTCAATAAAACAGATTAACATCCCAAACAAGATTTCGAACAGCATTCTGGAAGTTATATTAAACAAATGAAGAAGGGGAACCATCCATGGTTTGCCTTTAGAAATCCACCATTTTGTTCAAAAGGAACTCTTTCGAGGACCATTTTATAGAAAAACAACTACGGTTCTTTCGGACATTGCTGACAATTTCTTTATTTTTTGCATGGTACGGCAATGTACTGAAGAAACTTGGTTATAGATCTGAACTTGGTATTCTTAGCGGCTCACAGGAAAACAATTCAGCGGCTGAGCGTTATTTTAGAACCACTTTTTGATAGTCGGTTACCAGATTCCGTAAATCCAATATGGCGGATTTGTAAGGGCAAAAAAAATCGTTCAATTTCCGCTGATTCGTTCGACCAAGCACGCATTCTCTGTCTACTAATTCTATGCTTTTCCTTGACGAGTAAGTCGTCAAACGTTAGCCAAAGTAAGACAACAGAAGTCATATACAGACCGAATCAAATGAATGCACTTGATGAAATGATTGTGTAGATATGAAGATGTAAGTTATGTCTGATAATGTAGAGTTCCTTACGTTATTTGTATATATTTTTCTTTAGTACAATATGCCTTACTTCTGCCGGAGAATGGTTTATGAAATTCTAGGCAAAGGATTAATGTAGATGGAAGCTTACTTTTCTCTCAGCCTACTTGAATATGCACATTCCAAAAAAAAGATGAAAGAGTAGGACAAGAGCAAAAGCAACAATGTCAACGACAATAATAATAACGACAGCAACAACAGTAACACCTGCAATGGCAATAACAACTGCTGGAACGACAGCAATACTAACGAGTACAGCTACTACAACTACAAAAGCTACAACAATAACAACAACGACAACAGAAATGGCAATAGCAATAATAGCTGCAATAGTGAACATTCGGCATGGCCCATAACCTACCTTTCAGATGTCGTCGTTGCAATTATCATCTGATTATGGCATTGAGCCTGTCACGCATGCAAAAAAACTGTCGGTAATCTTTACTGTCAACCACCGTTATGAAAACAAATTTGTAAATAATTTATTAGGACAAGAGACTGTGAGAGAAGTTAGCTGAGCGTGGATGTAGTTCCCTTATGCTGTTTATAAACAACGAATTACTCATGAACTGTGTGGTTACACCTGTGGTCTGTAGTGTTTAACATAGGTTTATCGAAGTACGACACGCGAGCTACAGGTAGCACAAGGCTTGCTTATGATTCGCTAGTTAGTGCTAGTTAGTTTTTCGACGTTTCGACTAGGCTTTAGTCATCATGAGAAATGCTGCTGGGTTACGGCTGGTGGTCTAGTTATAAAAAAATGACGTAAGGTCGATTAATAGAAAATAATGACTTCTCGGGATGCTTTCGTCCCATGGTCGAGCTGCGGTTTCAGGCGGCGGATGGCGAGCGCTTCCTTATAAAGCAATGTCGATCAGTGTTCGGCTTTGTCAATAATTACACAGTTATTAAGTATAAAGTCACATACACTGATTTGTAAGGTTTTGACCGGGTTTTGTTCGTCGAGCGAAATTTGAAAGAGTAATTTGATGTGCTAAAATTGTTCACAAGAATTGATGTGGTTGTGAATCTCCGAGTCCGGGCAAAACGGACTGGTTTAAACTCGCATCACACTGAAAAGCTTCTATTTCAGAATCATTCCCGGGGTAATATGAAATGATAAATTTACATTTATCCTGCACAGCTAAAGTCAACTGAAATAGTTCACTCTAGCGGGATTTGAACTCGCACCTACGGGAATCCGGTCCGCCGCTCTACCTGTTGAGCTATCAAGCCTACAGGGATGCGAGGCGAGTTATTATGCAACTTAAGTGCACGAGATACAGTATTCCCATAACAACTTAACGCTATCCACGAGGATGGATATATAGTGTTTCAATTCTATTCCAGAATCATCCTCAGGGTAATATAAAACGATAAATGACTTCAATGCCTGAAGGCTCGATAGCTCAACAGGTAGAGCCGGGCACCGGATTCCCGAAGGTGCGAGTTCAAATCCTGCTCGAGTGAACTTTTGCAGTTGACTTCAGCAGTGTAGATTAAATGTGAATTTATCGTTTCATATTATTTCATATCGTTTTACCCTTTTGTGTTGTAAATAATGACAAATTTAACCGGATTTATATATTGACGACGAATTTTAGAAATACAAGACTTGAGAAGATTAACGGATTAGTTTTGGGGAGAAAAAGAGGAAGGCGTGTTGTATTTCTCTTAGGGCAACCATTCCAGGACATAAAAGATTTAATTTTAGTGTGTTGATTTGATTATCAAAAAGTCTCTTAGAGCTGCAGATTTTAAACGGACGGTCGAAAAGAGATTTTATCCAGGCTGTTTTCCGTGAAAGAGTTTCAAAACTAGAAAAGTGTGTGTATTGGCCTGTATGTGTATCTTTACGGTAAACATCCGTACAATCTTGCGAAATTTTACTGTCTAGAAATTGCACCAATCAGTCAGGAAACGTGTCGACTGTGAATTTCAAATTTTTGTCAAACTAGTTAAACTTGGTAAGAACTGTTGGAATGTCACATGATTTGATGAGAACGAGCATATTATCGACATGACGTTCGTAAAATTTTATGAAACCAGAATGGATAAGGTCGGAAACAATTTTTTCAAATTCGGTCAACTTGATATTAGCTAGGACGGGACCAAGTGAACATCCCATTGAGACACCGTCAGCTTGTTCAAATAATTGGTTATTAAATGAAAAGGTAGTTTTGCTGCAACAGTCCAAAGTAATTTTTTTCAAAGTACGCTTGGTAAAAGTGGTATTGATTAAGTTTTTGTTATAAATGCGATCTAAGACTATGTTGACTGTTCTAGTGAAGGGCACGTTGGTAAACAGGGATTCAATATCAAAAGAAACGAATTGGTATCCTTCAAGAAAAAGATGTTCCGGAATATTTTTAATAATTCAAACAGCATTAAAAGAGTCCGACAGTGAAAATTCGTTTAATTTGAGAGGATTTAATAGGGACAAAATAAATTTACCGACATTGTAATACGGAGTGTTAACTGTGTCAATGATTGGCCTAAACTTAGAAAGAAATGAAAAAGATTTGTGAGTTTTAGGGAGACCATGAGCGCGTCCGAAATGTGCTGTCCTAGGACGTAAAGTGCTGTATTCGTTGTCGGTAATTTCGTTTCGTTTCAGTAGAGTAGAAAGGTATTTTTGTAGTGATGAAAGCCTGGTTGGAGTGGGATCAGAATGAACTTTCTTAAACTTACTGAAAATAAACTCTTAATAATTGAAGCTTCTTAACATCAGATTAATAAACCAGAATTGAATTCTGGTCTTAAGGCTCCTAAAGAACTCTCTCTTTTCACTTAATTGTTTTTCATACCCCACTGATATTTTCTTGCTTCCCATTCTCACCTTCTCAGTTCAGCGATGACATGTTAATGATTAATTAACGTCCATCGTGTAAATAGATATCCGACAGGTTTTCTTCTTCAGCGATGATGTCATCGCACCGCTTGTATACATAAATCGTGGTAATGTTTTTGTAATTAGTCTGTCTGATGATGTCTTTGAAATAAAGACGAAATATTGCCATATCATTGTAATTCTCTTGATCTTAGCTCATATCTTGAGTTATCAAGATGACATTGTTCGGAGTTTGTTTCTTCCTTGATATTTCTGAGATGTTCACCTTTGCAAACAGAAACTCGTACAACCTTAGATGTAACAGCAGAATGCCGATGCTGTCAAAGCCAAAAACAATTTCAATGAAAAGAAGTTTCAGTTATGCAGCTGCCAAGACATGCAATGACAATAATACATTATAGTTCCTATTGACAACTAGTAGCTGATTTGTATTGTATAATAAATATTTTAGTAGTAAATAAATGTTTAAATTTTTTACATTAAAACCTTTTTTATATGCGTGTATTTACATAATTTAATTAGATATAGAATTTTGTTGTACTTAGACTTTACTGTTTTTATCCATATTGACTTAAGAACACGAGGCCTTATGAAAAACAAGTAACTCTGTAAAACTGTGAAAAACAACTCTGTGTAAAACATTGATAAACAAGTAACTCTGTAAAACGGTTATGGTTGATAAGCTACCGTGTATAAATATGAGTAATTAAATAAATAAATAAACAAATAAATAAATAAACAATAATGATGTTCACTTCGTACACATCAAAATAACTTTTTCAGTAATGGTACCGACAGTAAAGCATGGTGGAGGGAGTGTCCTCGTTTGGGAATGCATGAGTGCACAAGGCGTAGGTCTTCTGCATTTTATCGATGGCATGATGAATGCTGAAATGTATTACGATATTCTGTCAAAAGAGATGCTACCATCCCTTCGTCGCCATGGTCGTCGGGCAATATTCCAACACCACAACGACCCTAAACATACCGCCAAGAAAACCACTGCTTTCCTGCAGCGCCGGAAGATTAAAGTACTTCAATGGTCAAGCATGTCACCAGATCTAAACCCAATAGAGCATATTTGGGGCGTTTTGAAAAGAAAGGTTGAAAAACGTGAACCTTCCAATTTTAGGGAATTGAACAATATCATTGACGAAGAGTGGAACGCAATAGAGGCGACCGTTTGTTTCAACCTTGTGTATTCAATGCCTGGGAGAGTTGCTTTTGTCTTAACAAAAGCCGGCGGACATATTAAATATTAATGATTTGCAATAGTCTAACTGAAGGACATTTTGGGTGCACTAAATTTTGGAAAGGGTAATATGTCAGAAAGTGTCTACTCCAGTACAATTCTGTATGTTCCTATAAAAATACTTATAACTCAGCTTAAACAAATGATAAAAACATATTTCCGGTACGTGTATGATTCGAATTTCACTGTAGAAATAGCGCTACACCGAATTGCCTTGTTTTTAGCGACAGGTGTACTCATTTATTGTTGATACTGTATATGTAAAATCATTGCCTTATCATCGCAACCACGAAAGGTCTTAGAGTCCGATTAATTGCACCACCGTGTTAGAAACCGAAACCTTGGTTTTAAATCAAAATATTCAAGAGTAGAAAGCCAAAAGGGTTGGGAAGCTGACGGAACGTATGTCTGGAAAAATTACCGTTTTTTGAGAAGGCTGTTCGTCCTGGTGAAACGTAAAATGACCTTAAAATTAGGTGGTGTTTTTATAGAGTGAAAAATCATGTGACAAAAAGATCAGCTAAAAATTGACCAGGCAGAAAGCGTAGCCTTGTACGAAATATTAAAGGTCGGCATAAAACACGGAGTAAAAGCATAATAAAGTATTATTCTGACGTTTTGTTGTATTCATCACAACAACTTCAGAGAGATGAATTACATAATTGCCTAATTACATAAAATACAAATCAGAAGGGAAGGTGGAAAGAAGACGATCACAAGAAATAGTACTGTATAATGGACAAAACATCATCTTATCGTCTCCTTTCTACCTTCCCTTCTCAATTGTACTGTTATTTTTAACATCGCCTTCTTAATGGCTAATTTATGATACAGTGGAATCCGGTTAATACGGACACAAGGGGACATGCCATAGTATCCATATTATCCGGATGTCCGAATTAAGCGGGCTCTCAAAAATCGTAACGGACACATGTTTTATCGATATAAAGAAAAAGCAGACATTTTTACGAGAAAACGTTTAATTTCTTAACTGTAACCGTAAGAAGTTCATCCTAAAGAAACCTCACTATCATTTATCATAGTCTCAAAGTAAAATATTTTCTAAGTATTGTTCTTGAAACACGACAATGGAATCACTTGAAAACGTCCGTGACTTTACCCTTTACTGACGATCTTAGTTTGCGACTCAGCCAGGTGGACTGAATATTAGACAGAGCCTTTGAAAGGTCGTTCGTCGTTTCTGTTAGGTTTTCACTGGTAAGATATTCAGTCACATCCTCCAGCATTATCATGGCTTCTTTCAGTGATTTGACGTAGACAAAAAGCCAAGAAATTGAAACTTGTGTAATAGGAGGCAGAAAATTTTATTAAAGGACTATTGTAGAAGGGCCAAACACCGAAAAAAAGACAGACTGATTAAAATCAAACATATCACGCTATTTTGCTGCTATTTTTTTAGTAATAAAATCGTATTAACCCGTAGAAATCTGTCATTATTTGAACAGGGTACAATGTCAACACTTTGCACATAATTGTGACAATGAAAATAGACAGAGTGCAGATAACAAGTGTCCGTAAAGCTGGGTTGACAATATACGAGAGTTTGTGTATATAGAGAAAATATATGAGCTTTTCGTCGGGACAAACAAAACTGACCATTTTATACGTGTGTCCGTATTAAGCGGGTGTCCATAGAGCGGAGTTCTACTGTACTTTGTTAATATATATCTCGGCTTAAGCAATTATGTAATTAGTCTCTCTGAAGATGTTGCGATAAATACAATTGCTATACAATTTGCTATTTTAAAACATCGATCAGTTTGCAGAAAAGGGGAGGTCCCAAAGGAATGGTAATACGCAAAAAGTTAAAATAGAAGAAAACCCATTGGAATAAGGGACACAAGCCAATATTTTTTAAATGCCCACGCTAGAAGAAACCCCTAAGTAATGAAGAGGAAAATGTCATTCTAAAAAATAATAAATGGGAAAATCTAACTATTAAGAAATAAGGAATAAGAGAAAATGCAATTAACCATTTCATAGGTCCACAAATTTGGGTGATGGAGTTGTGGAAGGCGCATACGTAGCAACGGGCACGACAGCAAGAAAAGGTACCAGCTTGAAAGTTAGCAAACACGCAAGAATTGAGAGTATGGGATGGATTGCTTAGTGTGGCTCGACTGTGAGGACGAAAGCAAAAGATAATTGTGAAAGTCAGTTGGCTTCTAAGACACCCACCTAAGTTCCAGAATTTTTCCAACCCTTCTGATTTTCTCTGCCGACGCAGCGCTCTACTTGTCTATAATTGTTTGCAAAATAATAAGTTTACAATCATGAACCAATCTTCACCTTACAAAATGAAGTGGAGTAATTGACGGGAAACGTGAACGGTTTGGATAATATGGCCGTAATGAATGCTTGGAAACACGAGGCATTCTTATCAAACAAAATGGGAATATTGATGCCTGGTTTGTTCTGTTTGAAATTTAATAATTTGGACGTTAAAGCAGAAGATGAATCAAAAAAAAGTAGAAGAACAAGAATAGATTCGAAGACCAGATCCGAGAGCAGAGATAAAAGTGCTGCAGACCCTGGCCTTGAAAGAGATTGATAATGAGATATGCATTGTAGAATACCTAAAAAGAATGAGAACCTCTTTACAAACGTTTGGACTTAAAATAGTAAATAATTCTCAAATTGATCTTACGGAAATTATTTTTCAGTCATTCATTCCTATATCAGTACTTTTATAAGCTAATTTTTTCAGTCTAATACAAATGCTAACAATTTTACCATCCATTTCTTTGACTATATCGACAGAGGCTAAGTCTACAGTTTCTGAAGAAATATGTGATAGTAATGCCTTTCCTGGCCAGTCGTTTGTCTCCCACTCCATTTTTTTCAATGCTGGTAAGACAAGTTTCTCTGAATTCAATAAGTTATATTCTTCAGCGAGAAATGACTTAATGAGAGTCCACAACTGATCATGAATCAGTTAGCGGCGATTTCGCTTTTAGATTTAATTATAGGCAATAACTTGGCATTTACTGCGTAGTTTAATTAACTATATATTTAATCCCACTGCACTCGTGCTAAAACAGACGAGCCATCTACAATGAATCGAAAAAAAATATACCCAAAACAACCTCGAAAAATTATAATCATTGAGATATACCGCGATTCTTTGTCTTACCCCTCCGCTTAAAACATCCATCTAATCCTAATTAGTAATAAAATAATAATCAATAAAATTTTGAGATAAATCCAGCATACAAAAGCATCCGTCGGTCTAATCGCGTCAGAAGCAGCAGTACTTGATTTGCCTCTTGAGGTAAGGATGACGGTTGTTAAAATTTACGCACTTCCTCCAAATTAACCTCTCCCCACCGACCATGTGAATGTGTAAATGGAGCCGTTGATTAACCCGTTAACGTACAGTGTCCGATACATCGGACACCAAGAACAACATGACAAAGGAGACAGCAAGCCAAAACAGCGAGTGACAACATTTTATGCGTTATTAAGATAGACAGCAAGTGGAGCTCATAAACACCGAAAAGAGAGAACATCCCCATTAAAATGCATTCTGATTTAACTGAAAATAGCCAGTTCGTTAACACTAAACAGGACTCGACATATGGCGTAAATACCAAAGCTTTACATTCTTCAATTATCGGCTTCATGTCAATTTAGAGGCTTTAGAGCTTTTTAGAAAAGTACTTACTGAATGAAAATAAGTAATTTACACATGTAAGCCATATGTAGTTCAACCTCGAAGATTTAATTTATTCTAGTTTACAGCAATTCATACCAGCGAATGCAAATGAATTCAACATTAAAACCAACCAATAAGATTCTTGCTGTATTTTAAATGTCAAATGACTGAGCTACTCATCCTCTAACTATGCACTTGCTCCGTGCCTTCCTCCGCACACCTCTGTGATTTTGTCACGGTCGTCAAAACATATGGCGCTTTTAACGGTGATACATGAAAGTCAAAACGGAGGATTTAAATTTACGCGCTGAGAGTGTTTTGTTTATCTTCTTAATGTGTCGTCTGAGGAGGTAAAGGCCCACGCGCCATCGACGTAGTTGTTCTAAAAGCCGGATATCGAGAAAAGAAACAACTGAAATATTCAAGAATCGTCCAATCTGAGCAACTCTTTGACAAAAAACCGGGGTTTTAGGCGTTTTTTCCGAATAACCGAGAAAATTTTGAAACACTGGTGATGATAATCGTTCCATGTGAGAGCTTGGTAAATATCAGACGACTAGAGGACGTTCTGATGACCGGTGAGACGCTCTAACCATTGAGCTACCACGACTCAGATGGTGAGCTAGGGTACAGGTTCATCATATGTACCGCCTAAGAGGAAGTCACGATATGATGATTATGATGGAAATACTTAATGCTGAACACGAACTTAGTTCATGTGGGAGCTTGGTAAATCTCAGACGACTAGGGGACGTTCGTCAAGTGCGTTCTCTCAGAAAAACGGTTTCCGAACCCTAGACGGGAATCGAACCCACGACCTTCTGATGACCGGTGAGACGCTCTAAGCATTGAGCTGCAATGTGAAAATGGATTCTAAACATGTAAGTCTGACTTCTTTTCTGCCAATAAAATTTCTCCCGCCAAAACGCAAATAGTTTTTCACACTGGTGATGTAAATGTTAAATTTAATCACAGAAATAGCATAATATGTCCAACTTCTGGCAGATTTTTTCAGTTTTCCAGCTTTTTTACAAAAAGTGAAAAACCAGCATTGGTTAAATTAGTTAGTTTTTCAAAATACACAATTGTGTTTTTCCTTATTGATAATCTGCCTCACCCTATCAAACACTCCGGAGCAACTCTCAGACTCAACAAATGTAACAGTAACTAAAATTCTATATAAGCACAGGTGGCCCGGAAGTGAAAGTAGTTGACTTTAGTATTTGTTTGTATGGCGAATGAAGTTATAAAAGCTGCATTTTCACTGGCGAGAAGCGAGAAACAGCCGAACTTCGAGCAATTTCAAAACTCGCCACGCTCCGCTTACTGCAGCCTACGCGCAATAACAAAGGTTTCAACATAGTTTAAAATACATCTAAGGTTGGCAGGTAGCCTCACCGTTTGAAGTCACACACTTCAACAAATTGCGAAGTAGTTCAAAAACAGTACAGGAAACCGTGAGAAAAACGGTAACATCTTGAACACCGATAATTTTACTACCTTTTCACAAACCAATATATTTCAAAATAGTCGGGAAAGACCAGAAACGAGCAGTTTGTAGGTTTTTGCCAGAAATTTTACCTGTCTACATGCGGGATCACTTTTCCTATCACTTCAAATCTTAAAAATCTCGCTCATTGGTCCAAAATTTTAACTCTGCAAAATTTTAACTCGGCCATAAAAAGCTTCCAACTCCAGTAATAGGCAATAAAGCGCACCAGCCACGTTCCTTCAAGTTTCCCAAGCTTGATTTTGGCAAAACGTCAGTTGTGAAGCGCTCGTTTCAGCCGCAGTAGTTTGACAGATGGCAATGGCTTCACTACAGTGAAGAGAAAGATCTCGCGTTTTGTTTCAGATGTATCGATGTGTACGAAAACAACCACATTGTACCAGATCGATACCTTGAACCAACATTTATTTCTACTGGCTTCTGTAACTGGAAGGATGGTGCGCTGAAGTTCAACAAACATGAAGGAAGTCGTCGCCACAAAGATGCACTTCTAATGACAAACACAATTCCCGCAACTACGAAAGATTTGAGTGATCCACCCTACTCTACCATCGCTACTACGTCTTGAGAAACGAGCAAGACGATTGATGGAACTCAAAAAAATTGGCAGGAGCTAACCAATTGTCACAAAAATACTAAAAATGGGAGGGGATTTAAAATTGCACATCTTGATATAAGAAGTTTAAGCAAAAATATAGATCAATTCAGAATATACATGCATAGCCAGCAATTTGATATAATAAGCATTAATGAAACCTGGTTAGATAGTACCATAGATAACTGCGAA
>JBAHVQ010197713.1:0-13677 GCA_036872915.1 Nanipora kamurai
TCTCGTCTCGTCTCGTCTCGTCTCGTCTCGTCTCGTCTCGTCTCGTCTCGTCTCGTCTCGTCTCGTCTCCTCTCGTCTCGTCTCCTCTTGTCTCGTCTCGTCTCGTCTCATCTGATCTCGTTTCATCTCATCTGATCTCGTCTCGTCTTGTGTCGTCTCCTCTCGCCTCATCATCTCATCTGTCCTGCCTCATCCTGTTCTCATTCTGATCTCATTCTGACCTCATTCTGATCTCGTTCTGATCTCGTTCTGATCTCGTTCTGACCTCAGTCTGATCTCATTCCAGTCTCATCTTACCTCATCTCATCAATCTTCCACCTTTTTTACATTTCAGACTTAAGGCTTATTCACACTGGACGCGAAACCGTAACGCGACGCAATTTTTGTAATTTCAGAAGCTAATAAATTTGTCCCTTGTGAGAAGCTTGACAAAATAAGAATGACAGGATAACTTGTTGATTCTAGTACATACAAAACCTCTAAATGTTCATTTGTAGTCTATTTTTATTGGCTTTTAAAAACTGGAGAGTCTCGTCGCGTTATGGGGTGTTGGTGGCACAGTGGTAGTGCACGTGTCTCTCACCTCTGTGACTAGGGTTCGATTCTGGCTACGCGCAGTTTTCTGATTAAAGTTACCTTGGTCACATGTGAGAAGAGTGTTGTCAAGTTTGACTCTACCAAACATCGCAGGTTTTCTCCTGGTACTCCGGTTTCCTCCTGTAGTAACACTGGACCCATGAGGAATGGCCCTTACTGGACCTCTAGGAAGAACAGCGTATTTAGCTGATAGGGTTATTCAGTATAAATAAAGGAACTTTACTTTACGGTTTCGCGTCCATTGCGAATAGACCTTTACTTTAAATATTGTGTATACAGTATGTTCATATAATTCTGGACATTTTTTTATAGAATGGGTTCGTTGGCAATGGGTAGATGCTACGATATCTGGTGTATCTATTTTGGCTGCATTGCTTCTTCTAGTAGCAATCGTGAAGGTATCGTTTTACAGCCCTAGTGATCAACAGCCTATAGTCATATTTGTCTGAAGATAATGTGTTAATTGCCTAAATATAGGCTTGGCAAAGGTGCACAGGAAATGAAGAGTGGTAGGTGATGCTAGCTTAAACAGCAGGGACTCAAGCTACGTTAATCGTAAAGCGAGGTCAAAAAAACATTCCTTACTTTGGTAAACGCATAATTATATCTTAGTCTTATGGATACAATAGTTTTCCGTTCTCCGTGAACGATAATTTTTTATTGGTCAATAAAGTTATTTCTCTAGTAGTTTTTGCTTCTATAAGGTACAAACTGATCACTGATGAAACGTTTTCTTGCGCATTTTGCCATGTGCTGTAGACAGGAAATCCTTGGATAAAATTTTGGAAGTTAAAGAACTATACTGGCAGGAAATTTAGCTTTTTCATTATCTGGCAACCCCGGAAAATTGAGTCCATGTTTAACGTTAAAGATCGAAAAAACCATCCTTCCTTTAAAAATTGTACACAAACATTTTTATACAATTATGTTTATACAATCTTTGCAAACATTTCTATACGACCATTTAAAAAGTCTTTTTTGGGCAATTGCTTATACCCAAATGTTTTTACACAATTATTACAGCTTTTAAAATTATTTTTATTATCTTTCTCGTATAATCATTTTTATGCAATCAATTTATACAATAATATTTATTCTATTATTTTCATTTAATATTATTTATACCTGTACAGTAGCCAATTTTAAAATTTGTGCTGCTTCAAACTTCCTAGAACAACTACCGTCTTCTGGCTGTGTTCATCGTGTGGGCGATTATATGTATCGTCTTGAGTATTGTCGTTCTCGGTTTTGGTTTTGCAGAGGTCAGCCAATTAACTTCCTTTCTATTTGTAATTTAGAGCAGAAATATGTTAAACAATAACTGTCATGTCAGGCTGTCGAGACTTCTATCTCCTTTAGACTTCGTTATGAACTATATATTACTTAATAACATTTTTTGGCGTTTATGCCTCCACGTAAATATGCAATGCTACCTCAGCAATTTACTTAGTCCTCAAGTAATAGGTAAAGTTATACGCACTATTGTCATACTTTTCTCTGTGGAAAATAGTACCAAGTTTACACTTTGGATTTAGTTTACTGTGTTGTGTCCGGTTACTCATTGGTTTCCCAAGGTAAAACACGGTCTACACACGTGAGGACGTAGGACGTTAGTGGTACCTTCACCCACATATTTTAAAAGTACTCTTTTTACAATGAGAACTTCCCGATTCTTTTACTTGATACATCAGTCGCAGTCATGATATATAATTAAATAGTGTATGTTTGAAGGTCGCCTTTTCGTGTACAAAAGTTCCCCTGAAAGCTTTGTACGTCCCTGTCACTGAACATTGGTTGTATGCTGGGGTATTCAAGATGGACAGCGAGCCTAGGATTCCTTCTTTTCTTAATATTATGTCGACTTTTGATTTCGTTACCCATAAAACTTGATTGCTACTCTCTAAGTTCAAAAGCTTGAAAAATTCAATTGCTAAAGTGATTGATTCATTTTTTGACGGGAAAGATAGCACAGCTTTCACTCTAAAATCGATCGAAATCTAAATTTTCTAGACTGATATCTTTAACTTTCACTTTGGAAAAAGACTGATTACCAATCTTAACATTTGGTCCCTAGGACCAAACTAGGAAGACTGGAATTAGAGACAAATAGATTGAAATTTCAGTCGTCAGAATTAAGAGAGTGCAGCTGAGATATTGGTACCCATAGAGACCTTGTTAGTGGTCTTTAACTCCTTTCTGTTCAGGATCTTCTATTGGCCAGTAAAATTGTCTGTCATTATCCAGAGTAAAATAACAGAAGACTTATGCTGACAGAAAGGATATAACAAAATAATCTCATTCACCACCAATGTATGTGATTTGCAACATGGGTATTGCATCGCTGCATTTTTAATCTCAAGGAGTTAATTGCAACCGAATACTACGACTGGAATCGCCTTGAAGCAGAACCACTCTTACCATATGTATATCGTTCAGAAGTAAACGTCTCACGATCCATAGCATTTTGAGAATAAAATTCTTATTGCTAAAATTTTATCCGTATTTGAGAGCCATTTTTTAGCTTTGAAGTGCGATAATATCGTTAAAATTCATTTTACGAAAATCTGACTGTTAAGAATAATTTCAATGGTGTGCTGATAAGTACTGAATTACGTGCAGACCTGTTTCTGAAAACGTTTAGACGAACAAATGAGTCGATAATGGTATCCTAAGGTCTTTATGCAATTTTATTGAGTCTTATTTTAACTCCTTGGTGACCATGGGTTTTCCCTTTGACGAGTAAAATCGTCTGGCGTTAGCCAGAGTAAAATACTAAAATCTGCATCAGCACTCGCGACTGAATCTGGTACCACGGAGTTAACCGTTGGTTTGTTTTCTTTTCGTTCAAAACTTGACCCTCAATTCCACTGGTTAAAGTTGCTTATTTGACTGTAAATGTACGTGGCTTAATCGCTAGACGTTATTCTGATGAAATATTTGTATTTAATCCAAGCAGAATGTTTTAGCGGCATTGTAATGACAATGTTCTGCTACAATTATTTATCACAAAAAGGGAGATCTGGTTTCAGGTTGAGCCTCTAGCGATTCATTGCGTCTTTGGTATGGCTTAATTTACTATGGTCTCTTAACTTCTTTTTGCATGTTATTCAAAATATTTAACTTTAAGTACTTAAAATTAGATGACCTTCGTAAAATTTAAAGGAGAAAAACACCTATTTGCGAAATTTTGGTATCCATTCTGTTTCCATAGCGAATTTTTTGAAGCAGTCTTCGGAAAATACACCACAAAATCATACAATTTATTATATGGCTACCGTTTACTTTATATGGTTACCTCGGAAATGACGCGTTCTGGTTACCTAAGCGCCTTGACTGGCGATCGTTACTTTTCCTTCTCAAAGTCATTAATAATTCATGAACATAACACAAGTGACATCACTACCGCGACGTTGTTTGGATATCTTAGGAAGAAATTACATAAATTAACCCAACTTTCACCTCGATGTTCTCCTCAAATACTGACTCTTTTGAGATGAAATATCATACACTAGAAAGTCGTGTTTTATCAGATATCTAAACACCTAGAAGTCAGCAAAAAACCTCGGCTATCGCCTCGGTCTTCAACAAACTTCTCGATGCTTGGATATTCTGATGAAACACTCCTCGTTTATAATGTATTACATGAAGCACTTAAATTAACTGCACCTTGACCTCGAGTTTTCTTCTAAAATATTGATTCGTTTAAAAAGATCAATATCTGGACTGGATGTCGAAATTTAGGACCTTAAGAAAATTGCAGTCCTGAATGTTCTTCACAGTGAGTTTGGTAACATCAAACACAAGTGTATTGATATCAAAACACATTATGTCAAAAACACTTGATATCAAAGCGCATGTGTTTTGACCAGTCTCCTGGTGATGTTATCATATTCATAGTGAAGAGAAATCGAAAGTCCAGTTTTCTTAAGATTGTCTTAAACATCAAGTTCAGAATGTATTCTTTTGAGTTTTGAGTTTTACATAATACACAGGCTGGTTGATTACGAGAAGAGCAGCAAATTTGTGGAGCTTGTGTTAACCAATAACTTTGCACTTTTTTATTTATCTACTCGTCTGCTTAAAATCATTGAGGAAAAGACTTACCCAAACCATAAGCAGTCTGTTAATGGTTAATCCTTTCTAAAACAAGTCTGAGTCTCGGATTGGTTCGTCTTCGTAGGTAGACTGGCAAGTTTTCCCGCACTAACATCACACGCCCGATTTCTTTCTGAAATTAGTTAAGCCACCTGACCAATTGTGCAAGGACGTTGCCAAATTAATTGTATAGAAAAAACGTACATTACTCCAGTAAGCTCATTGTTATGACGTCATTACATGTTTGAAATATAGCTTGTCAGAGGGTATTTTTTTTGTGAAGACCTGATGGTGTGTCGTGCCAATTTTAGTTTAAAAAGCGCAAGAAGGATATAAGCCGGGTTACGGATGCAAAAAAAGACCCAATCTGTTTTGTTAATTTTTATTAGTAATTTTTCTCGCCAATTTCTCAAAGTTTGTTGCAAAATTTTGCATGATTCTTAAAGACTGAAAGATCTATTTACTGAGCCAAACGCTTATCGTAAACCCTCTTGTAACCTAGCCGTTCTGAAAGACTTATGGTAGCTCCATACAGTTTCCCGAAAAGTGGAGAATGCAAATTTCAGATCTAAAACATTTCCATAAGCTTTTTGGAAGAAGAATAAAACTGAATGTAATACGTAGAAACACATGACGAATATGACGAAATAACGAGTCCAAGTTCTTGCTATGGCATCAGCGGCGTTCCAAAATGGCTACCATTTACCGTTCAATCTAATTTATTTCGGAAAAACGTTGGTGACCCTCTTTGTTTGTTTTTCATTGAAACTTCTTCTGGGATGGATAGGACAATTTTAAAAAAAGATATGTAGATTTTTTTCTCTAAAAGTGGAAATAAAAAAGAACAAATTAAATTTCTGGAAAAAAAAAAGCTACAGACTTTTTTCAAAGTTGTTCTATTAATTAATCATCTCAGAAGAAAAGTTTAAATAAACAAAAAAATGGGGGTCGCCAGTTTGTTTTGAAATAAATTAGATTGAATGGTAATTGGAAGTTATTTTCCAATAGCAACGATCTGGACTCCTTATTTCGTCATATTTTTGGATATCTAGAATGTGTTTCTATGTATTACATTTAGTTTTATTCTTCTTCCAAAGTGTTTATGCAAGTGTTTTTAGGTCTCAAATTTGCGTTCCCAACTTTTCGGGAAACTGTATGGAGCCAGCTTAAGCTGCCTTATTTGAATGCGGTTAGGATCTTTTTTCGGGTTACTCATTTTTCTAAAAATCTAAACAAGATCATGGTTTTTGCAAAACTGCATGAGCCACTTACAAGTACAGGTTTGCCATTTTTTTTGTTGTAAATATATTTTAATGATGATACCAAGTTTGGTTACGTTTTGAAATCAGAATAAATTTTCATTTCAAAAATGGAGGACTGGTCCCTGGTAGAATGCCAGACTGCCCTCATAAGAATTATTTTTAAAGTTGCTAATTGTGCTGTCTTACCTCGTGTCATGCATCATGCATAAGTATTTTTTCATACTTGAAATTAGTGAGATGCAATCGCCCCAACTATGTACAATTTAATAAACAAACAACAGGAATAATAATGATGATGGTAATGATAATCTTTATTTGAAAAGATGTACATTGTTATCAATATAGGTATTTGACCTAGTGGCCCTCAGGCAGTATAACTTGAACATTTAACCACATGTTTGCAATAGTAATGTGGCCTACCTCTTGATTCAGATTAAATCATTTCTTAAGTTTAATTTTAAATTGCCTATCACATCTATGAGGATTTTACATGTTCGCATGTTCTGGGTTGTTCTGAGCAAATTTGCAATATACCTTGTCGTTCGAAAATTTTATCGTCATGGAGTTTTTCGCTGTCAAAGTTGGCGATTTTAAGGGTTTTTAAATTGTGGCCGGGAGAAAAAAAAAACAAACTAGTTACTAGTGGGTACTTGTGCCGTCGTTAGATGAACTCCCTCACTGAAAGAAACAGTGTTTGTATCAGGAATTTTGTGACAATGGCTGGTTTGTAAAGAGTCGGACGAACTGTAAAGGAACCTTAGCGTTTTAAGGAACCTCAATACAGCGTAAATTGTAGTACGCTTTTTTGAGGAAATCCCTCTATCGATGTCACAAGTGCCCACTCGTTACTATATTTTTTCTCCCGACCATGATTTAAAAGACCCTAAAAATCGCCAATTTTGACAGCGAAAAACTCCATGAAGGTGAAATTTTCGAGCGACAATTTTGCTCAGAACAACCCAGAGAATACGAATATGTAAAATCCCCACAGGTGAGACAGGCACTTTAGCGGAAGCAACTGAGTGATTTTCAATGTTTTTCAAGTCATTAGGTAATGAGTTAAAAGGATTGTACCACTATTGGATAATTTGGACTTTGCCATCTCAGTTTTAACGAAAGGAAGTTTTATATCTATAACAGATGACCTCGTGAAAGCCGAGTGAGCTTCTCTATAAAATGAGAATAAATTACGTAAAGCTGCGGGCCAAGATTTTTAATGTGTCAAACACTAGAAGAATTCTTCTTAAAAAGGTTGTGAATTGGAATCCATGTCAGCATGCGGAATAACTCAATTGAATGGGCCTCTTATTCTTTGTCAAGAATTAGTCTTGCAGCTCGTTTTTGTAACCTAATAATCTATTAAGTACACCGTTGTTTGCATTACCCCAGATTGTACAGTAATGGTACTCCATTACTGGAGTAAATTAAAGCATAATAGACTTCATATCGACATTGATAAATCACGTTGAACCGAATACGTTTGAATAGGTGTAGTCTAGAAATGACAGTGTTACATATAACAGCAATACGACAGCGATGTTTTGTAGCTGTATGTTCCAGAATTTCATTTCTGTCCGGCAAATTTGAGCGACAGATTATACTGTTAATATTTTTATTGAGGATTACGTTATCTTGATTATTCAAGTGCACTATCCGAATTATTAGTGTTTTGAATGTTCCTTCTCTTCGCCTTGCGAACAGTCTTCGATTGTTTGCTCGGATAACGATTATATGGACAACTGCCGACATAATGACGTTATTTGAAAGCTGAACACAATTGTTGTTCATGTGGGAGCTTGGAGTATATCAGACGACCAACCAACGTTCGTCAAGCTCGTGATCTAAGAAAAACGATTTCTGAGCCCTGGACGGGAATCATTTTTCTGAGGAAACGAGCTTGACAAACGTTTGTTGGTCGTCTGGTACATACCAAGCTCCCACATGAACCAGATTAGTGTTTAGCATTTAGTGTTTTAGAGTAAAAAGCAAATCCCCCAAAACAATGATATCTTGATAACCCAAGAAAGGAGTCAATAACAAGACGACGAATGATTGCGGTTAGTGTTTCCATCGTTATTATCATATCGTGACTTCCGCTTGGGCTGTACATTAACGAACCTGCACCTTAGTTCACCATCTCAGTCTTGGTTGCTCAAATGGTTAGAGCGTCTCACCGCTCATCGGAAGGTTGCGGGTTCGATTCCAGTCTAGAACCCAGAAATCGTTTTTCAGAGATCATGAGCTTGACAAAAATTCGCTGGTCCACTAATGACGTCATTCTAAGCGAATCTGTTTCAATTATTTTCAGTATGATCGAGAAGAGATTGTTGCAAGATGCGTTGGAATTGCAGTAACGGTAAGTTTAGAATATTTTTATGTAATATATCATACAACAGAAGGAGTGTTAGATCTGGTGTTTTATCAAAAACGGAGATGAGTGTTGGAAAACCAGGTTATAACCCTTCAGTTTGCAACCCGCGTACAAGCGTGTTAATGAATGCAAATTCAATGCACAAACAGATTTCAATAGGTTTTATATAGAATTTTGAATGGATTGAATAAATAATAATTTCCTCTGAACAACCTGCAGACGAAAGGAATAAGAGAGATTTTTAAACAACTTAGTGGTGCTTGGAATGAAACACTTTCTAGTGAGTGTTTGGGCTTCTTAAAAGGATCAGTGTAGAAAGTTAAAACGTTGGTAGACTGCCAAATTTACGTAGAAAAATTTTGACCTTTCGAGGAAAGGCCTTTCTTTTTTTTGGCTACATAAATTTGGCAGTCTACCAACCTCTTAATATTCTACGCTGTTTTATACACTGCCTACGCAGCACACTATACTTTTAAGGATTTAATCCGAACCGTTTTAAAGCCATTTACGTCAGGGTACGTGGGGATTAATAGCTGTCCAAGGAAATTGGAATTTTTAAATTTTTTTATCATATTTATGGAGTTTTTTTATTCGAAATTAAAAATTAGTTAATGGAGAATTAGCATTTTTGACTTTAAAGTAGGTATCGTTGAAATATAGGTCATCACGTAGACGGATGAGGGGTAATTATTCAATTAGAGGCAAAGTTATCGGAGGGATAGCGTTGGAGACTCAAAGCCATAAAAGGCATTGGAAACGGCACACACTCCTTCATTTACACGTCGGTGCAGCCCGCTTTGACGCATAACATAGAGGTTTTCCTTAAAAGACCTGTCGCTGTCATAATATAGAGGGATTTTTTGTCATAACATAGAGGTTTTCCTTAAAAGACCTGTCGCTGTCATAATATAGAGGGATTTTTTTGTCATAACAGAGGTTTTCCTTAAAAGACCTGTCGCTGTCGTAATATAGAGGGTTTTTGTCATAACATAGAGGTTTTCCTTAAAAGACCTGTCGCTGTCATAACGTTCATAAGATTGCGAAAGTTTTTCTGGAAAATGTAATTACCCTTTTGACTGTCAAGGGTGTTTTGGAATTTTTGAATAGGAAAAATTTTATTGACTGTTATAAACAACACAATTATCTTTGTTCTTAGGCGTACTGTATTGTTGTGGTTTTTACGTTGTATCTGAACCTGAAAAAAAGTGCCGTGAACGGAACAAGTACGAATGACGAGGTAAAAATAAAGTAAGGTCTGGTTTCCAATAGTCTCTGATGAGCTCTTACAAGAGAAATTTCTGATTTTAAATCAACAACTCCTAAGGTGGCGATGGTCATACTCGTGAACAATGAAAAGTCTCATCTATATGTTCGTATATGACATACATCTTTTTCCTGTTTACTGATTCCAGAACTCTTAGCAATTTAAGCTGCTGCTGTCAAAGTTGGCTTCTACAGCGATTTCGACTTTCGCTATTAAATAGTTGGAATCTGACGTTTTCAATGCTCACAGCGGACACGTCAGTTTGCACTTTATCACAAAAAGCTGTATTGTTGATGTTTCTTAAACAAAATTTCAAATTACAACTTCTTACTGTGCAATACGCTATCGTATTTGATGCGTACTTTTGCTCACATATAGACAAATGGCGTTTTTTGTTCTAAAATTGGAAGTGATACCTGGACTTCATTGCAAAGTCCTCGACATAGCAGATGTTAGCGACAAACTCCAAATGCCACATTTTGTCTCGTTGTCCTGTTTCATTGGTGTGTATTTTATCTTGGGTAAGGTTTTTGATCAAACACAACCAATGATCCCAGTGAGCTAAAATTAACATATAAAGGAAATGTTTTGTTGCTTGTTTTTTTCACGAAATAGAAAAGATTTAAAGGTTGTGTACTTACGAAAAGAAAACCGATCCTCCATTCTTCACTTGAATCGTTAGTTTCTCGTCGTATTATAAAATTGTTAATGCTTCTTTCTATATAACTGGAAATGTATAAAAGAATTCTATATATTCATTATTGTTCAGAAATTCCTTTCAAATTAAAATTAATGTGGATGTCCAATTCCTTCCATGTCATTTGCTCTGGAAAATACCAGTGTAACGAAAGCTTCCTTAGTTCTAGAAACTCTCTGCATATTAAACATAACGTACTTTGGAGTTAAAATACAACAGTCGTATTTCTTCATCTTAGTTGTCACCAAACCCACATCTGACGTGTTTGTAAATTTGGCCATTTTTAATCCCAAGCAATACCTTTTCTTTGTCATTCGACAGCCAGTCGTGATGGGAATTAATTCTTCGACATATTCTTCTGAAGCAACAGTAAACAAAGGTGTCTTAAATGACGTTACACTAGAGACTGAAAGCGGGAACAGCAAGAATGTCCGACTGTGGTATGAAGACACAAAGATGTGAAAGGATCAAACGTCAGATTAGTTTGTATTGGAGTAAAATATGTAAATTTTTAAGAAAGAAAATAGAACCTACAGTAAAATTATAGAAAATTCATCAACTGATCAACCTAGTAACTATAGAAAAGAAAGACGCAAGGAGAAGACCAAGATCGACATCGGAGAAAATCGTTAAGGAAACTCAATATTAATTTTTTTTTAAATGTGAGCAAATAGTTTGGCATTTAAAATTAGAGAATCAGGTTTTCCACATGGTAACATTCGCAAATATAAATAAACTGATGTCATTTTTAGAAAAAATGTTGTTAATAAAATGGTGTGATAATAAAATAATAACAAAATATCGATATATCACAGTTTCATTCGTTTTCGTCATGATATTGAGTCGAATTTTGAGTTTTCAAGATGACATTTTTTCGGAATATGTTTCTTCTTATATTTATTCCTAAGTTTCTCCAGTTCTCTTTCTCTTGGTCTTCTATACATCGTTCAAAATTACCTGCACAGCACTCTAATTTCGTATCGATGTTTAAAATAGAATATTAAAAGGAGACCCTTTCAAACGAAGTGATACACATCAGTTACACTCGATCAGTGAACGAAAAACCTCAAACGTGCGTTTTGGAGGGTGATTTTGAAGGGATTCACATGAAGGTTTTTGTTTTAGGCCCTATGTTCTTTATAAATAAAGACGATTCGCGATCTATTGAAATCAGCTGGGAAAGCGTCTTTTCTGCTTTCATCACCTATTTGTCTGAGCTTTGATTTTTATTACAAGATTGCGTTTTCCGCTCGCTCTATTGATTACAACTATCTTTTGTTCTGTACACTAATCCACAGGCGTTGTTAAAATAAATTCAAGAGTAAGATGATCTTTGGACCAATATAAAACTAATGGTTAAAAACTCCTTCCGTAAATGTCAGTAAAAGTCTGTAATAGTCAATGTCAAATATGGAACCTTAATAACAGAATCCTGACACCAACGCAACGCGAGAAGATAACTAACTTTCTAAAACTCATCAACAATTCATGAGGAAAGTTCAAAAGAAATTAAGGTTTAATCAATGTCTGTATACCCCGATACGGAACTGATTAAATAAACATCAGTTTTGTACGGCATTTACAGACACTAATGTGTGTATCAACAAGTTTTGCATCGGCTTTCTCACACTCAAATTGAAATTTTACGGTAATATATAACTTGTTTTAACTTTTATATCTACTCAATATTAATATGAAATGTAGTAATATGGGACGTTTCAGAAGTCATTTACAAAATTCGTGTCAGTTCTGTATCGGGACAGTCATTCAACTTCGCCTCGTCACTGTATACCCCGATGCAGAATGGCTACTCATTTTGTAAGTAATAGTTAAAATATTAAAGATCGGACGCGAATATATTAACTTACTTATCAAATGAACAAAAGAATTAAGCTTATTTATATTCTTAACTTTGGTATAGAATACTAATAAGGCTAATTAGTATTCTTAACTTTGATAAAGATCACGCATGTCCAACTGTTGATCTTTACTGAGATTTACAAAGGTACACACGTGACTTGAATGCTCCGTTTTGATTGCTTGCTGCTCTCATTAATCATTCATCAATTTGATAAATAGTACTTACAAAACTCATTAATAATTCATGAGGAAAGTTCAGAAGAAATTAAGGTTTAATCAGTTTCTGTATACCATGATAGAGAACTGATTAAATAAACATCAAAAGGTCTGGGAAACTGCCGCAACTTAAGAATGGTTAAACTGACGTTTCGAGGGAAGGGCCATCGTCGGAGTGAAACGTCATATATTACTGGGGTTCTCGGAGTCGTAAGTAAAAGGTTTGAAGAAGAGGTAGGCAAGTCGCGGACTTGAATGAAATTGTTGATTGTAGTTTTAACTCATTTTTGGTGAGATGGGATCGGATTTGAATATAACTTGGAATAAAAGGGGGTGTCACTAAGCTGCCGAAGGCCTTCCTGTCGATACAAGTCAGCTCTCCAGACAACAACAGCACCACCTTTGTCAGCAGGTTTAAGGCAATATCGTCTCGACGCCGCAACGATTTCAAAGCGAAAAGTTCGGCTTTGCTAAAATTTCTGGTTCTTTTTTGGCGCGAGATTTTTAATTTATTTTCATTTCGTGACGGCATTGGCGAATGAAAAGTTCGAGGGATGAAAATTGGCCTTCCGGTCGAGACCAAGAAGATTTCCAAGGAATAATGGTTTCAAAAATATCTTTGTTACGAGAGACGGTTTCATTGTGGAAAAAGGTTTTTAAGCGTAAGTGGCGAAAAAAAGTTTCTGTATCCTCTTTCACTGAAAAGAGATCAATGAGCCCGAATTTGGGAACGAACTTGAGACCTTTCGCAAGAACAGATCTCTCGGGGTCAGATAAAGATAAATCTGGTGGAATGGTAAAAACTAAATTCCTTTCGGCAACTAAATTAGCCCTTTGGGAAGGAATAGTAAAAGGACCCAGCAATTTGGCCAATTTGGACACCTTGTCGTCTTTAAGAAACAAAAAGAGTTTAGAATTTAATATGTGAATCTTATCTTTTATATCGGTGAGTAACATCCGTGGACAAACTTGGTAGAGGAGAGTTTTGCATCGCGACATATTGTCATCAGTGTGTGATATACATGTAAGTCGACATAGATTTAATGGTTATGCGCATCAAAAGGCGGGAATGTTTTGAGCAAGCCAACCCTATGGAATCAGAATGTTGGCGCGACGTAACAAGTAGATTGAAGGACAAAGACATGAAGGAATACTTGAAGCCGTTGAGAATGACCCTCCGGTGCAAACAACGACTAATAAAAGTGATATGGCTAGAGAAACGAGTCTTCGACAAAATAAGATCAAACAAACGGAGCGCTAGTTTACTTATCGACGGTAAAAAAAGGTAGCAAAAGGACCTTCGCTCGAAACGTCA
>JBAHVQ010197732.1:0-13672 GCA_036872915.1 Nanipora kamurai
TCCTCCGATTTCCAAGTACTGATTAAACATGTATTTCTTTTGTTTTGGCTTCGTGAATTATTAATGAGTTTGAGAAGTGCAGTTTGCTCCCTATTTCATTGCATTTAAGTGAATAATCTTTCGTAGTCCTTTTTGGTAAAAAAGTTTTCAAGATATCACAGCACAAACCTTACCTTATTTCTCTGTCTAATGCGGAATTTACTGTTATTTGTCCAGAGTTTGAGTCGATCGCAAATGCATTTCCGACGTTTCCAGAAATAATGGAATATGTTACTTTGCCATAAATTCCTGGAAATGTAACGAATACGAAAACTTAACCATATATATGGTTATAATTACTTATCCACGCAACCACCCCTGCCTTGTTCGACATTTCACACCAGTGAGATTCTCCATGTTTGGATGCTCTGATCCAAACATGGTTTGGTAACTTGATAAATTTTAAGATATCTTGCACACACTGACCTCTATAAAACTAGAGACCTCTACAGACCGGAGTTTTAGAAGAAACTTCTCACCTGAATCGCCGTCCGTTGCTGTGACAGTAAAAACTTGCGTTCCAGGTGAAGAACCTTCTAACACTTGTGCGATGTAAGGCAACCCAGTGAATTTGGGCTGCTGGTCGTTCACATCCATAACGTCCACAGTTACCACGGTGGTACCCGTAAGTCTGTTTTTACCATTGTCAGTTGCTGTAACGTTAAAACTGTACAACTTCTTTGTTTCGTAATCCATCTTAGTTCGAGTCTTGATCCGACCACTGGCAGCATCAATTTGAAATGTTGATGAGTCGGTACCATACAAGGAGTAGGTAATTTCAGCGTTTTTTCCCTCGTCCGCATCTACAGATAAAGCATTGCAAAGGTATAAAATGACCAGTAATAATAACTCAGAGAGGTGAGTTCGATGTCCTTTGGGACTGAGGGAACTGTTCACGCTCTTGTAGGTATAAACAATTCCTTCAAAATTGCTAATAGGACAGTTGCTGGTACAATCCTCTCCACAAAGCTTCATAATTTCCTCCTGAGAATGGGACAAGGGAACCAACGCACTTGATACAAAACTAGCGTGCTTTCTTCTTCCTCAAACCTAACCTTCACTAAAAGGCAAGAAATGTCACATAGTGTTCAAACATTCACAAACTTACCATTAGCTTTCACTTGAACAATATCACTTCCTATGACTTCATTTTCCAGTATACTAACGCTATACGGTCCATCAAAAGTTGGCTTGTTGTCGTTCACATCTTCAATGGTCACCGTAACCCGCACACTGTCAGTAAGTGGTGGAGCAGCACAGTCACGAACTCTCACAATGAAGACATACTGAGGAGTACTCTCGCGATCTAGGCCTTTCCTCGTTTGTATGTCACCGTTTGTGCTTACCCCAAAAGTGTCTTGTGTATTCGACAGAATATCGTACTGAAGGGCACAGTTTGAACTTCTATCGGGATCAGTCCCGGTAACTTTGCCGACCTTAGTTCCAGGCACGGCGTCTTCCCTCACTCTTAAGCTGCAACTGCTATCGCAACTTATACTTGGACTTTCATTTACATCGACTACGGTGATCCTTAGCTCCGTAACGCCAGTCTTACTTGGGTTGCCTCCATCCTGAGCTTCTATCTTTAAAGTATAAGACGGTGTACTTTCGTAGTTCAGTGAACCAAGCAAGATAACTTGTCCACCGTTGTTAATTCTGAATAAATTTCCTGAATTGCCGGAGGCAATTCGGTAATTAATTTGACCGTTTAATCCAGAGTCTTTATCCGTGGCTTTTACTGTTTTAACAACTTTTCCAATTTGCGCGTTCTCCTTAATGGCGGCTCTGTATGGATTTTCCGTAAACACGGGAAAGTTGTCGTTCACGTCTTCAACATTCACAACCACCAGTATTCGACTCTTGTGACATTTGTTCAAAGTATTCTCAGCCACCACCACTAAATTGTACTGAGCTACTTTTTCACGATCCAGTTCTTTGGTCGTCCAGAGTTTTGGGATGTTCGTCTCAATCCTGAAAAACCCATCGCTGTTCCCATCCGTGATTTTGTACACTAGACTGAGAATTAAAAAGACAGGAAATGGTTAAATTCCACAAAAAACTACGACTTTTGGTTCCTCAGGGGCATAGGAAGCAAGGGGGGGGACTGGACAACGATATCGATCATCCTCCCTTTAAAACACATGTGATATTCCATAGCACGCACTTGTATTTCAAAATAAAAATACAAAATGTAAATAAGAAGCGCCTCAAATTGAAAGTAAATAAAGGGAATCCTCGTCCCCTTGATTTCTCCTGTTCTGCTAGCATACCTTAATGACAGTATTGCTGTTGCTACCACGAAATAATTGCGCAGTACACAAGGACAGTTTTTACTTTCTAAGGCCAAAAACTGCCGAAAATGTAAACTAGAGTTCGATCAGAGGTTTGATTTAAGGCTTTTTAAACCTATCCTTAACTTAAAGTTTGCACACGCCATCGCCAACTTCAACTAGCTTCCTACGTCCCTGAGTTCCCTGAAGAACGAAAAATCGCATTTATCCCGGTATTCTTATTCCGGAATAGTTCCCGGGAAACAGTACGCTCAAAGGGCGTCCCGGTGTAGCAAGTTTAACCCACATTTCATGGAAGTTGCTAAGAAAAGTAAGAATCTCCATTAATACTCAGCTTTTCACAAATTTCCGAACAAACTACGACATCCACAATCCAGGTGATCTGACTACAACCAAACGGCCTGGAACTAGTCGCATAATAGAAATCCAGTTTTCTATCTTTAATCAGGTTGTAACGTTCTGTGCCTTCAGTGAAACTGTTTGAAACTTTGTATCAGTATTCAGTAAAGGGAAAGGTATTTTCATTACGAATTCAAGAGCAGAATCTTTTATAGTTCATGAGATATTAACTAATGTAAGACTGAAAATGAATTTCTATTTGACAATTAGTCCCAGTCCACTTTCGTGTTTTCGGATCACCTGGATGTGATGTACTTGCGTTAACATCTAGTGTTTCATGTGTGGTTGTGATGTCATCATGACGTTATCATAAAAACAAAAATCCCATAATTCTCTTCATTTTTAAGTTACACTAGTTAGATTATTACCATCTGGAATCTCTTTCTCTGAAAGTTATGTATGAATTTTAAAAGGAAACAAAACACTAAAAGCTAGTTTAAAAAAGTTATTACCTATTCTGGTTTGGCAACATGCTCAATTGAGTCACCAGTCTTGCAGACTGTCCTTCCCTAACGGTTGTTACGAACTGATTTTTGGAGAATAAGTTGTCCCAAAATGATAAACTGAATCGGTTGGTTTCTTTCTGTCCTTGGACTGCAACATAAACCGTCTACAGAACAGAAAGAGAAAAGCATGATGGACTGGTACTTTTTTTCAAAACCCAAATTCTCCCTTTCTCGTCTTTATCGTGTTGGTGTACTTTGAAGACCTCATTCTTATATTGGACCACTTCGTTCATCCTTTCCCTTTCCCTTTTTCTTTCCTGATTCATCGTCCACAATCAGCAAATCTCAATATGATTAAATTGAACTGTCTTGCGCTTCCTTTCCTCTCCGTTTTCATTTTTTACAGTCCTTTCCTTTCTATCTATTCCTTTCCTTTTTCGTCCTTTCCTTCCCCTATCTTTACAATCCCACATCTAAATGCGTCTTCCTTTGCACTGATGTCGACTGGTGTTATACACAAGTCATAGAACTGTTTATCCAGTCAATATACTTTGGTTCTCTAGAGTTGGACGGAGACAGCACGAGATGATCTGCATTTCTCTCCATTTCTGTCCGTTTCTCTCTTTTTCTCTCTTTTTCTATTCGTTCTCCCGGTTCCGTTCCATTACTTTCCTCTCATTTCTTTACCATTCTGCATGCTTCTTAGATTCTCATTTACCCCAATGTCATCTCGTGCTCTGCCCAAGTTATTCACTTATTCGTTCAGTCACACCCTTACAAAAATTTCTCGTACCAGTTCACATATGAAAATACTATTTCACATGTGAAAATGCTCCATGTGGGAAATGAAAATTTCATACTTGGAAGTAGTTTTCCTATGTGAATCTTCCAGTTAATATGTGAAATATATCCTTCGTATACTTCCATTTCATATGTGAAAACGTCCCATTTTCTTTCGTATGTGAAATGAAAATTTCACAACTGAAAATGTTCCAATTCCATATGTTTTTCACATATGAAATTTCCGTAAGGGAACATACCTTGGTCCCATCGAGTTTGACAGTAACTGCACGGGGTGACCTGTCATTTTCATTCTTGACACTTCCTGGATCAAGCGGACCAGGGTTTCTACTGGTGGATGATGCGTACAAATGACTGATACCTAAATAGGGAAAAAACGACGGTAGAATGGCCAAGTAGTGACTAGCCAGAAGTTCTGCATTTTTAATAATTTAACAATAGAAGTGTTTGGATCTTCGAAGCTTTGAATAAGCATATTCTTGGCAAATACCAACACTGGACCTCGGCTAATTAAAATAACTGTTACCAGTCAGTCTCGCAATGTATCTCCACTGGTTCGATATTATTCAGCATTCATCTGATGGAACGAAAGACATTTCATTGGTGTAAATCGGATAGTTATAGTAATCGTCACCGCATTACGTTGTTAAGATACCGTGAGCCCACTCCAAAGATGAAATGATTGTCGGATGAAATTCGGAGGCCACAGGACAAGAAGTTAGCGGTCTCTGTAATCTGTTAGCGCTTTCATTAACTGACATTCACCATAATAAATACGGCATAAGTACGATTCCTAATCAGTACTGTAAAATGTTGTTCTCAATACATGATACAAACAAAACTAACCAGCTCTATCACCATCATCATCAACATTACCATCATCATTATCATCACCATCATCACCATCACCTTTATCATCATCGTTGTCGTCATCACATTTGTCTGTTTACTCGTCAAGTGAGTCTTACTTATCGCTAGGTACAATATCTTCGTTTCAAAAACTCTTTCCATTGTTTTGTTATTGTGACACTAACCTTCCAAGTCTCTAACTTCCACGCTCACTTTATTATTGGTCACGAAACTAAACTCCGTACGGAAATATTTGAATGAGCCACTAGTAACGTCGGTAACGGAACTCTCGCAGGATTTGATCAAAGACCCCTCTGAAAAATTGAAAAACAAATGGTATTCCTTGTTTAGAAATTTCTAAGTCATAAGAAAGTGTACACCTGATTTAGGTCAGAATATTGCAGCAGTTCTCAACCATTTTCATGTTGCTGCAACTTTGACGTATGAGGATACATCCCTCTCCCATTGCGATCCTATGCGTTTTAAGTACTAGGAATAATATCAAGCGGTTTATATGGCCTTTAACGCACGTTTTCAAATCAGATTTAACTGATCCCATGGTGGCCAATCTTGGGGTCGACCACTGATTCCTTTTTTAACTTTTATTTGATGTAATTATTAGTAAGTTATAATTATTTGGTTTTGACATATTTCGCCACGTAAAATGTGAGATAAAATGATAAAAGTTATAAACAAATGAAACGAACGTTTTCAACCATTATGTCATCTTCAGGTAAAATAAATAAAAAATATATAAAAAAAGAAATTATTTTACTTGAGGATGACCTAATGTTTGTAAACATTCGTTTTATTTGTTAATTTTTACCTTTTTATCTCACAATCATTTGGTTATTCGTGGCTTAACTTAAAAATCTTGAATTCGATTTCAAGCCGGTTATACTGAAATTTATAATTGTAAGTACTACAATGCTTTTTTCAAATTTGATTGAATTAAATTGAATTAAATTAAAGGTAACGACAGAGTCACCCTACTATAAAAGTTACGCATGACTTCACACGTGTGATTTCATGCGATCACATGTGAAAAACTAAATATGGCTCAATTTGAATTTTCAGTTTGTAGTTTGATACTATTAAAGTCTAAGGAAATTTTTGAGTTCTGTACTAGAACTCAGATGGCAGAGCAAGTGGCTCAATGGTTGGAGCGTCTGGCTAGCGTTCAAAAGGTTGCGGGTTCGAGTCCCGTCTGAAGCTTAGAGTTTTTCTGAATACATGGCGTTCCACAGTTTGATCAGCAAAAATTTTCTAAGACTTAAATATGTTTCAATTTCACATGTGAAAATTTCACACATGTGGTTTTTCACATCTCGAAATTTTTCACGTATAATTTAATTTCACATGTTTTACACGTGGTTTTTACATGTCGGTTATATGTGGTTTATATGTGATTCTCATGTGATCACATGCAAAATAACTTCAAATGTTCCAATTTCACATGTGAAATTTGGCATGTGGAATTTTCTTAATGTTATTTTCTCCTTCGCAGTTACCATTACCGGAAACAATAGCTTTTCGAACGACTGTTGACAATATTATCGTTAATATTACCACGAATGCAATCGCAGCCGAAACCAAAACCGCAACAAGGCAATTGCAAATCTGCTCTATTAACCACATCTGCATCACTAATAATACTACATCAATGATCAACACCACACTTAAGCCACATCACCAGCCATAAGAATAACACCGCAACTACCACCAGTGTTACTACCACAATTGACTACCATGGCACTACCACCTGCAATATCACCACCATTATAATTATTAGCAAAAAGAGCTGCAACACCATAACAATCACCATAACCAACAAGAGTTACCACCGATAACACGTTAGCGACAACTATCATCATACCTGCTACATCAAGCCAGATATACACATATATTATTTTACGGCAAGGAGGTCCATTTTAGAAAAAAGATTTCTCGCGGTTTCAAACAATGGTCCGAGGCCACGAGACGAGTGTTGTCACTGAGACTGAGAGAAAATATTTTTTCTTTACACAACAATTTCATTTTCTGGCAGTTTCATTGGATGTTATCCATGATCTATTAAAGAACATACGCACGGAGGGCGTCACTAAAACAGTGAACCAATCCTAACACTCTGCGTATTCATTACGAGCCAATGACGTTGCTTCAGTTGTATAGATCATGGATCACCTCAGAGAGCTGTTTTTGTTTTTTCCAATGCTCCGAAAATTCCCCTTAAGGTTTCGATAATCATTTTAAATATTTTTGTCCTATTGATTTATTCGTTTACTGTATAAACAAATAGATTTCATTTTCCCGTTATCTGTTCACTTATAAATGCACAAAAGACGTCACAACGTGGTAAGAACGTCACTGACCCACTCGACTATCGGGCCAATTTTTTGTTCTTATCATGTTGGGACATCATCTCTGCATCTATAACTGAACAGACAGCGGAAACATAAAATCTATTTGTTAAATACGGACTGACCAAAATCGTAACAGCAGATTAAATACTGTCTTTCCTGCCCGAGTTTCTGTTTCTCTTTGTCTACCGCTAATGTATAATGTATAATGTTTATAATGTAAATGTTCTCAATATCTGACACAACTTGATAAAGTTTGCTATGGTCAGCGTAAACTTTGTCAGAGATTATTATTTATCGAAAAAAGTTAATAGCTGTTTTTAATAAGTTTAATTGGCAATTTGGCTGTGTATAAATATCACTTTCGGATCGGTATAATTTAATTTATATAAATGATCTATGTCTCCAGAATAGTAGAGCTTATTTTATTCGCCGATGACACCAACATATTTTATTCACATGAAAATATTGACCATCTGGTTAATATTTTGAACCTGGAAGTTGAAAAATTATCTGTGTGGCTTAGGGCAAATGAACTCTCTTTAAACTTACAGAAAAGTAAATTCATTATATTTAAACCGAGACAAAAAAGACAATGTTTTGATATTCAGCTATCTATTACTAATCAATTTATAAGTCAAGTAAAGGAAACTTTGTTCCTTGGTGCAGTATTAGATGAAAATCTGTCATGGAAATTACATATATCCCACATATCTAATAAAATATCAAAATCTATTGGAATAATCTTTAGAGCGAGTTTTTAACTCACCAACGTTTCATTACGAACCTTATATTTCTCTATGGTGTACCCATATCCGCAATATTGCAATATTGTGTGGGCTTCTACTTATCCAACTAATCTTCGCCGTATTGTTCAATTGCGTAAATGTATAGTTAGAATATTAAACTTTAGTTAGTATGATGCTCACACAGATCCTGTATTCAGAGATCTTCATATATTAAAATTTCATGATATCTGCAAATTACAAATGGGACAATTTGTATTTTCATGTACAAAAAAAATTATTCCAAAATATTTTAATGATATGTTTGTATATAGTAACTAACCACATAATTATAATATGAGAAATTGCAAAAGCCTACGAATTCCGTTTTGCAGGACGAAACTAAGACAATTTTCTACTCAGTATTAAGGTTCTAAATTCTATAATTCTCTGCCACATGAGATTATCAATACAGTGTTACTTTCTTTATCTAAACTGAAACGGTACTTATGCTCTGAATATGGAAACATGCCTGCATCATTTTACTTTATGTTTTTCTTCAAATCTTATTAATATAGAGTACCAAGCTCTCATTCTAATGATATTTAATTCATGTTATATATCTGATCTTGAGGTAGTCTAAATATTAGTAAACCGTATCGTTTCAATTTTAGACTTCCTCGCCATTACCATTAGGTGTATTTTTATTAATTATGTATTATATTAAGTGTTTTTCTGCAAATTAATAAACTATAACTACACCTTTTGCCCTTCCTTAAAGCGAAAGCGTTGTTCATTAGAGCGATTGTCATCTTCAATAGTGCCTTTCAAACTTCAACAACGCCAATCAAATTATAATTGCGCTAAAAGTAGATTCATTTACAACAAGTAATTAAATATTCCGTTAAACTGAAGTTCAATAACGTCAATATAAAAAAAATTTAACATTTATGGTATTTCATTAGCATCAATCAAAATTCAATGAGAAAAATGGGGATATCAACAAAATAAAATAAAAAGTTAATTAGCGATAACGTGTATATATTGATATATGTTGTATGAAGAAGACTGGTAATAACAATTACCAAAAACCATAACCAGTCGACAATTTTAAAAAGTAAAGAATAAAACATAAACCAAAAAATTCAAGATGCTAGTTTTCGGATTATGTTTCATACTTTACAATTACCAAGATGGCAATGTTTACAGGAAATTGTTGCACAAGATATAGGACTTGAAACGTCTTTTTCAGATGGTGTGGCTTGAGTAAGCGTTGCGATGACTGAACAAAGAAGGACACAGAGAATTCGCAGGATAACAGGGAAAGGTTAATACTGTTTTTTGAAGAGCCAGAACAAGACTATATCTTAGAATGGCAGATACTTTGGGGTTCAATCGCAAACTGCCACAAGGATAATATCCGAAGAAGGGAAAGTTAAGAGTCCTTACAAAGTTTACCTTATCTTCCTGCGATATTTTCATTTCTTCTTGGCTCAGTTATTGTAACGTTCAGTCTAGCCGCACACATCCGAAAACAACGTTTTAAGTGCTATCTTACGTAATTGTATGTACAACATATACCAACATATTATTGCTAATTGACTTTTTATTTTGTTATGTTGATTTCTCCATTTTTCTTATAGAATTTTGATTGACGCTAATGAAATACCATAAATGTTAATGTTTTTTACATTGACGTTATTAAACTTCAATTTAACGAAATATTTAATTACTCGTTATAAATGAATTTACTTTTAGCGCAATTATTATTTGATTGGCGTTATTAAAGTTTGAAAGGCACTATTGAAGATGACAATTGCTCTAATGAACATCACTTTTGCTTTAATGAAGGGCAAAAGGTGTAAACTAAAAAAATTGCAGGGAAGTCCACGGTTCTGCGCACTCACAATTAATAAAAAAATAAAGCTGTCTAAAGCCCTAAAAGAACTTACCACTGCACGAAACAGAGCTGAGTCTTTCAACCCAGCTAGATAAATCGTTAAAACTGCTCAGACGAAATACGTAATCTTCGTCAGGATCTGAGGCAATCTGGTTCAACTCCGATTGTCTTACTCTATTTCCAACACCAATGCTGAAGATATTTACACCCTCATTTCGTAATGTGTCTGCTGGATCTAGAACGGGCTTTCCATTTGAACGTCCATCAGTAATAAGAACCAGTACTTTCGGGATACCAGGATCTGTACGCATGCCACGTGACGGATTGAAGATATTCAGTCGGACGTAGTCCAACGCCTCTCCGGTGTTAGTACTGCCACCTTTGTAACTTATCTTGTTCACAGCGTTTCGCAATTCTGATTTTGTGTAATATCTGACCAGGTCAAAATGTTTTTGTGTTCCGGAGCTGTAAGTGACTACGGCAATGTGTGTTCCTTTGTCACCAATGTTAAAAAAGTCCACAACTTTCTTAACAAAGTCTATTACCTTCAAAAAATCTCTTCTACCAACGCTTCCAGACTCGTCCAGGAGGAAAGCCAAATCGACTGATGTCTGGCAGACTGCAATAAAAAAAAAAAACAAACCAAAAATGATTTCGGTCTTGAAGCTTGTGAGGTGGTCATACCAGAAGCAATCCAGCCCTATTTGTGGGACAGCTCGTTACATCAAAAGATCCCTCCGCCCTTCTATTTTCCACTTACGGTTACCGTGCACCTTTAGGAGCGAAAAAAATCACGTGAGAAGTACAGCAGTTTTGATATGTTGACAATAATTAACACTTGCGTGATAAAAAGGAGAAAGTCTACTCTAACAAATACAAATAACCGTTTCACGAACCAGCAGGTTCGCGAGACCTGAATTTTTGGGAACGATTGCAAAGGGCGACTTGGACGAATTTTGCGGTCGATTTCTACCCATGCGAATTTGATCGCGCGGTCAAAATCGCATTGATCAAAATCAGCGTTAATTTTGTTCGCCTGGACACTCGTGCAAACGCCGACTCTAGTGGACTTTCGTGTGCTCAAATATTGTCACAAAATTGTGATGCAATTTGTTCAACGCGGAATTCGATCAAGTCGATTTTGATCGCGCAAACAAATTCGCTTAGAAATCGACCTTTAGAATTTGAGGAAAGTCTACTCCAATAATTCGTATTTGCGGCTCCCTGACACTGACAGCGAGGGACTGCTAAACGGTTGGCTCAACATTTCTGGCAATAATTGGGGGTACAAGCTCCCTGTGGCTACGTCATTCAGATATAAATTGGCCAAAAACGTCCCTAATCACCTGCAGTATCCTATCCGGTCTTTTTTTTCCAACACAAACCCAAGCCCTGATCCTAAACGTTATTCTAAATTGAATTCTAACGCCAACAAGATTTTTTTTTTACTGTTAAACTTGCACAAATACGACGGTTTTCAAAGAGGGTACTGTTGACTTCTGCGATCGTGGGTCATCGTACGTTACACTTGTTTACATTAATAGATACTCCAGGAGTAGCGGAATCATTGCTTACCGTCAGGGATGACACTGGCACGGATATAGTCGGGATTGGCGTAATAAACCCAGTCAAAGCCAGCCTCCAGGGCAAGTCCAGCCAGTTGTCCTAAGTAACTCCTGTCGCGGTCAGACAGCTCAAGACGAACCGATCGACCTACAATTTTACACCAAAATAAAAATAATAAAATAAAATAAATGAAGAGCAAAATTTTCAAACGCTTGTTTACATGCGAACGAAAGTTGGGAATTAGGGCTCTGTCTGCCTAGTGACAATTCCCTGGTTCGTGAGTCTTATTTGAACAACCAAGACAATTTTAAAATAGCAAAAACTACAGAAAACTACGAATCCTTTCGCCTTTAATTTTTGATTATCATAGAAGGTTAAAATCGTATTGCTTGATGCAGGGTTCGTATTCTTTCGTCCTTGTGAAATTCCATGAATTCCATTATCTTTTCCATGACTTTTCCGGATTTTCTATGACGTAGTGTTAACCAATTTTTTTTCGCGATACAAAAGAATTCTGTGTATGTATTCTGATTTTGTAGTTTTCACAGCCTTTTTTATTCAATACGACCGAAATAATGCCAATTTTCCACGACTTTCCATGACCGCAATCGAAATTCTATGACTTTCCAGGCCTAGAAAATGAAATTCTAAAATTCTATGACTTTCCAGGTTTTCCATGACCCGTACGAACCCTGTTAATGTCAGGGATAGGCTGCTTAAAGGACGATTATACCGCTAATCTTAGGTTAAAATTTAATAGGCTGTTTTGTCGTCCATGTTCTGTTGGATAACTTTAGATAAAACGTTTTAAAATAAAACGTTTTAAGATAAAACCTTACCATACTTATACGATATACTAACAGAAAACTATAAACATCCTTTCCTACATTAGAAGTATTTTCACTAATCCTGGGTTCGGCTAATCGTACGTTGAACAAGCGTGCCCAGGTTGTGAAAATATATTCCGATAAGGTTCCCGTATTGCTGTTTGGAACGCCTTGTTGAATAACATAAAGAGTAAAAAAATTATCGTTCTGTTTCTTGATTTGATCTACTTATCGATCTCGATAACGTTGAATTGGAAAAAGTTGTTAAAAACGAGCTTTCTCCATTGTAAATCGAACATGTTGGCTTGTAATAAATTGGCCAAAAACGCGTTCAAAACTTTACTGTCGTAGCTGATGGTAAATAACATTCCACCAAATCAGACTGAAGTCGGTTAGTGGAATTTTTACGCGGCACCTGGTGACCAAGCTGCAGGTCGAGTTTGCGCTTTCCTTACGACCGATACGATCCACCTCACCGTCTCCCTTAGTTGATATTTCAATTTGACTACCATGTAATTTTTGATGTACATTTTACTGTTGTCCAAACTGCTTTAATGCACCTACAAGGCCAATCATATGCCACTCATCGCTTGCAACCTGCTCTGAAGTGTTAAATAATTTTACTAAAAAGACGAAAGGAAACGGAAAGGAAAGGAAGACGAACGTAGTATGAATAATAAAGCCCAACAGAAAACACGAAGTATAAGCGTTTTAAAGTATTTTATTGGGTCTAACGTTTCGTTCCTTAACTCCTTCCTGTCTGTATAGGTCCTCAGTGACCTATGGAGACTTTAGTATTTGACTCTGGATAACGCCAGACGATTTTACTCGACCAGAGGAAAGTTCTTGGACAAGAAAAAGTTAATGTCACATCATCAGAAAATAAGTGATAATAAGTTTACAGGTGTATGATGTAAACTTGCTATCACTTATTCTCTGATGATGTTGCGTTAAGCAACGAAACGATAGATCCAATAAAACAGCTTAAAATGCCTATACTTCATGCTTTCTGTTGGGCTTTATTATTCATACTACGTTTATGATTTTAGCCTTGTTCATCTATTGTTATCACATTTTAAATTACAACCAAGGGGAATATCGTAACTTATCTTGTCTGTGATGTATAATCGTGTCACCACACAAGCTCGTGCCATTGGCGGCGGGTAGACATCTCGGATTAATACGTGCAGGAGAGTTAACTAAGTTCCCATTTCCATACAGAAGACCTGTCCATAGTTCTTTCATATTTTCTCAGCAATGCCAATGATTTAATCACCAAAGTGTTAGAACAGTAAGTGCGTTTGTTTACCATTATTCTTATATGGTATTTATATGAAGATTACTCACTCAATAACAAAAAATATGAAATACGAGCTGCTTGTTATGATAATACGATAAATTCACATTTAACCTACACTGCTGAAGTCAACTGAAAAAGTTGACTCGAGCTGGATTTGAACTCGCACCTT
>JBAHVQ010197753.1:0-13672 GCA_036872915.1 Nanipora kamurai
GAAGGTGCGAGTTCAAATCCCGCTCGAGTCAACTTTTTCAGTTGACTTCAGCAGTGTAGGTTTAATGTGAATTTATGATCCAACTATTTTTATACAGTTTTGAAAATCGGTTTTAATCCGATATTCGGAGAGTAAGAAGGTCAAAATAAAAAAACTTTCCATAGCACACTGATGACTGATATTTGAGGGGTCAGACCGAATGGAGTTAAAGTAAGTAAGATAAGATAACTTTGTTTAGACAGGGTATCCATTCAGCAGCAAAGCTGGTATCCAGAGGGGCCGCCTAAACACTATTATAGGAGATAGTATTTGCAAAAATTGTTTTTCTACCAGGTTTAATTTCACTGTACCATGGAAGTATTTATTCACAGTTTATGTGGGTAGTTCTCGTATTCTTTCGCTATTAAAAGAAATTTTATCAGGCCACCTTAAAAAGTAGACCCCTTTCGTTGGTACGTTTACTTTACTCACCATCACCATGTCGGGTCCTTTTATGACGCTGACTCTACTGACAACTCTTGAAAATTACTACGAGTTATTACATTACCGGGGCTACTAAACTGTGTATCTTAATTGTTTAAATTGTATATCTCTCTCAAAAATTTTCTAAATTGTCACAGCATTGTCGGTTGAACAAGGAATACTAGGACGACATTTATATTGTGGATGAGCGGCATTTAGGAAACGACAATATTATTCATCATCATTTCAACAAAATTGTTCTGCATTTATAAAGCAACAATAGCCGGTAGTTGTAACACGGAAAGAATACATTGATACAGTCGACAACATTGTTCGAGGAGTGAAGTAAGTGGCGTTTCTTGGGTTAAATTAAATAGAGAGGGGACACGCTCCTATCATTTAAGTAATATTTAAAAAACGAGTAGGAGTGTTTTATCGGATATAAAACACGAGGCGACAGCTGAGTGTTTTTTCAAACTTTCTTCGTAGATTGGCGTGTTGAGCGGTTCGTTTTTGAAGCCATTCAAAAAACTCGTAGTTCGTGTTTTATCGGATCCAAAACACTCAGCTGTCGCCTCGTGTTTTATATCCGATAAAACACTCCTACTCGTTTTTTAAATATTACATAAACTATAGATTATATATTATATTGACCACTAATACAACATAAAAACAAAGATGCATGCTTAAAACAACTATTGGTGATTTACGGAAGGGACATGTTGTTTGAGCACCTGGTTTATACTTAAACGATTTGACCATCCGTCCTCATTGTCTATCAGGAGTGACAGTTCACTCTCACTTTACTCTCATCAACTATCTGCTCATCAACATGAAATGTTGAACTGTGTTGAACGGTGTGTATGAAACTAAAAGGTAGGGAATTCCGAAACTGCCAAATATTAAAGTTCGTAAAACTGATGCCTCAAGCGAACGTTCTTTCGTCGGAGTGAAAGGTACTGATTTTTCACCGTGACAAATGGTCTTCGTTTGAAGCGTAAATTTTACGAACTTTAATTTTTGACAGTTTCGCTACCTTCCTGTCTTATATACGAGTCCACGAAAACAGATCATCAAGGGTAAAATAGTGAAATAATTTCAGTCTCATCCTCGGGTAGTATCAAAGGATAATTATCCTACACTGTGTTGAAGTCAACTGAGAAAGTTGACTCAAGCGGGATTTGAACTGGCGTCTTCGGGATACTAGATAGGTCAACAGGTAGTGCGGCTGCGGCGTGGTATCCCGTCAATGCGAGTTCAAATCCCACTCTAGTCCACTTTTTCACTTGACAGTGTCGACTCACCAGTGCAGAACAATTGTGAAATTATCGTTACGGTGAAATAAGCTGATCCAGAGGCCGAACCAGTTTTACGTATTGGAGATCAGAGTTTCTCTATTCGTGCTTCAGTTTCGCACTATTCCTTTGTTTTTCTTGATATTTTGTCAAGCAGGCTGTTAATGCTCTTTGTATAATCCCTTTCTTTGATTTAAATCATATATTTGAATATGGTATAAATAATTTGCAAATAAGCTGCCTCAAGGCTGTGTAGTTTGAGATTGTGTTAAACGAAATATTTTAGTTCGATTAGGATTGTTCATTCAAGTAAAGTATTGACGCACTTCACCATCATGAGTATTCATTTACACCACGTATATGCGGATAGTAGTCAAATATGGAATGTAAAGCAATTAAAACGTTTCGTCGCAATAGTACCATACATTATTTCGTGCTTTACTCGTCCCGATCAGCGTAGAGCAGAATTAGCTTGGGTCTTTATGCCGGAATGGACGTTGGCAACTACGTGAAAAGGAAACCGCAACTGGGCGTTCTTGATGTGTTCTGTTACTGTTTGTTCTGAAAGTTTCATCTCCGGTTGATCTTATGGACTAACATAATTTATCGAATGCTACATTTGCACCGCAAATGAGGGGCCGAAATCAGAAATAATTCCACAACTTTCCAATAGTTACAAGCTAACTGTATAAGAAGAAGACTATACTATAGACAGTTATTACGATAAATTCTGCGATAAGTAACCATTATAAGGTCGGAAAAGTTCAAGAAGTAATGTACTTAACTATTACAGCAAAACATGTCGTTTTTTTCCTTCAAAGTTGAGTAAACTGCGATTTTTAAATACCTCAATCAAGTTCCAAACTTCAGCATCCACAAATGTAATCTTAAACGTACCACGGTTTGTTTTATTATTTTAGCAAGAAAATGAGAAGATTTTGACGAAACTCTAGTATTTGTCACGGGATTCCCGCGTACATTTGTAACCGAGGCTCGATTGTTGATGACTGGTTCCACATAACAGTGTTATAATAATATATTTATTCTTTAAATAACAAATTCCAAGTGATTGTTGAATGTTTCCGGAGGGTTATCTGTGTGATTTTATGGTAAAAAAACACGGCCCCAAAGTGACCTTACTTGTCGAAATATGTCATTAACCCTATCATACGCACGGAGAGCAGAGATCTATAACGAGTAAAATCGTCTGGGATAAGACAGGGTAAAGTGATCTGGCGTTCGACAGAGTAAAATAATTAAGTTTTCACGATAACAAAGTGCACGAAATGGTTAAAGGAAAGTCTTTTTCTCTAAAACAAATGTTGAACGGATTTGGGAGCGGTAGGTACTATCCCAAACAAATAACCCATATAGCAACACAATGAGGCTCGATATAACGAAATCCCTCATTAATTACCTATAAACAGGGTATAAATTCAGTCACTATTTATAGTTCATGCTTGGACATTAACACAGCATGAAGTAAACGAGTTAGCTAGATTTGTTGTTTTAGAAGTTATATTACCTTTAGGGTTGGTGGCGTAGCATGGTTGGATGGCACGAAGAAAACCTAAGAGTCACTCGAAGGAATAGACGTGCGAATGTCTGGTTTCTCAGGGTATTCCGCCAGCCCAAGTATACCTAGAAGTTGACGACTGTACTGAATCCGAGAAAACATGATCCATTTCGTTCATAACATAGCATACTCCAGGAAATAACAGCTAATAAGTTTTAATTTTAGCAAATACTTATAGAGAATTGTTTGAGTTTCTGGGTGCTTTGATAAGAACACGTGGGATAGCCAAGTGTATTCAAGAAAATGATCATAATTGTTTCCATCTGCTACAACACGGAGAACTACTTTCTGTTTGTTTTATAAAATAAACAAAGTTTTTCAAGTGTCTTATGTCATCCATGTCTGTTAACGTTAATGAAATAAAAATGAAGTCATCACTTTATCTGTACTCAAAACGAGGCTTGTCCAATCGGCGCGTGCATGGGATGCGAGTTATTTCATAATGCTGATTGAAAACATTTTTTTCTGCAAAAGTTCGTGAACCTCAGTCGTTCCAAATTGGTCGGTTTAATAGCATTCCCGGTCTGCTGTCAGAAAATTGAACTCTTATCCAACAGAAACCTATGTCGTTATTTACTCAGGAAATTAAGTCGATATTTTGACTAAAGTTGTGTCGGTTTAGTTTTATAAATTTCCTCAGCAAGAAGGTTTTCCGTATAATTGTTAGTCCACGCATAAAATCGCAAACAGTTTACGATATAGCTCTATCACTAACCGTCGCAAACCGTTTGCTGGAATGAAAATACACTTTTACGTAACATCGCCCTACTTGTGCAGATAACGCACTGTAACCTAGATATTCCAGATATTTGTTACGACGCATCGCGTCTTAAAATCTAATAGGAGTCGATTATCGACTTTTTAACTTCAGTTTGTCTCCATTTTTTTAGAGAAGACGAGAAATTGATCCTCCGGTATTATGCCTGTAAGCTGTCCACGTTCCGTTCGATTATTTTAAAATCCTTGACGGCAGGCTGATCAACGTACTTATGGACCCCACATCTGTCGTGATACTTGAAACTGGTCGATCTCGTTGCTGGCATTCAAAGTGGAGCAGTAGCCAGCAAACAAGGTAAGCGGGAGAGCGTGGACAGCATCTACAAAGATCTGAAAAATTAGAACCGTACTTAAACACTTTCTGCTAATGTTTAAGCATTATTTAGAAAATTTTACTTATCAAGCCAATATCATCAAATAAAAGTTTAGTAATAGAGTAAATGATTTCTTGGAGTTTCAGAAACTGGAATCTGTTATCATATCTTTCCATATAAAAAAGTTGAAATATTCCATGATAGATACTCGAGTCTTGGCTTTTAAGGTTAACCAAGAGTAATTCTGGATAAGTAGATTGTGAATTTTGTGTTTGTAGAATCGTTCCCTTCGTTAATATCCTAATTAAGTAAAGTTTACACGCGAGAGGAAATTCATGCGTCAATTCGGAATGTGTTTATAGACGATTTTGAACTTTCGTTAAGCTCAAAATCTCCAACGATTTCCGAACACTTGAAGCGGCAAAATTGAACCATATACAAATGGAGTCAAGGATTTGTTGTTCAAAAATTGCTTTGTACGTGAACACAATGTTGCACGAGTACTCATTTGCAGTCCAGGTTTTATTTCCTCTTATTGCACACCTCTAGTTACTTCCTTGCCAGTACAAAATAAACACCTCTTTCAAAGCAACAGGAAATGTCATTTTTATTATCAGAACCTACCGAGGATCTATGCTCGATCGGCTTAAGTCTTTTCTAATACGTGCTTTTGGCTATAAAACATCTGTATTAATTGCAGGAAGAAGATTAAGGCGTTGCCAGGGATAATCCACCTGATTGTATAGTTTAGGATGATTTTGACGATCAACCTGGAGGAAGAATTTACCCTTCAACATACCCTCTTTCGGAATCAGACCGTTTACAATAAATAAACTTTCCCTTTACAATATTTCCTCCAGCGCTTGTTCAAACTTTGACGGTGTACGTAAAATGTACTGATGTTAATTTCCTTAAAAAGTGCGCATTGAATTTGAAAGGTGTTTAACCTCAGAAGCTAATAATACTGATTTGAACTATGATTTTACAAGACTGAAAAGTTTTATTTGAAGACAGATTAGCGCGTTTATCACAGTTGATTGTAATACATGTAAGCACGCATGCTCGCACGGCTTAAATTTCTTTGATGGCATCTGCGTGAGACCGAAACCCAAGTTGTCAACTAACACCAGTCTAAAGTAAATGAGAAGAACATATGAGTATCCCTAGATGTTTATGTGATATGATCATCTTGATTAGTGAATTCTTAAGTAAGAAAAACCGACTTGGAAGGTTAACAAACTTGGAAAAAAAAGGAGGAGAAACAAACAAATGAAAACTATTTAGAGAGTCAAATTCTACAAACGTCTTCTCATATTTTCTTTTTTTTCTCAGCATTGACCCTGAATTCTGATGGTCTTCGTCCTAGCTTTAAATTGTATAACTGACATCAGCCGTTACCTCATAACTTTTCACTTGCTGGAAAGGTAAGTCATAATAAGAACAAACTGATGTTGGTTTTATTTGCGAAAACATCTGTAGTTTTGCATTTGTCATCGATTGATAAAGAGAGTCTGTCAATAAACACAGAGCTGTTTGGATTAAAAGATTTAAATTTACTATGATTTAGAAATCCATCAGCCTAATTTCCTGAAGCAATGTAAATTCGTATAAGTATTCGTGTAAATATTCTTCAAGTATGGGAAGTAATTTTTAGAAATTTCTATGACAAATGACAAAATGACTGTCTTATATACTTTCTAAAGTATTGAAAATGTACAAGTCAGGGCTTCAATAAAATAGATTACCAAAAGGGTTGGGAAACCGGCGTCAACTTATTTACCCTTAAGTCCGGCAGTTTCCGAACCCTTTTGGTTATCTACAAGTCGTATAATACTGCCGACGTAGCACTCTACTTTTACTTGCATGAAATAGCCACTTAGGAAAAATAAAGTGTTTTACAGTCTCCAAACGAACAATTTTTTGGCTCAGACATTTTCAATGCTCATTGTTGTGTATCATGGACGAAACGATACTTGCAATTTAAATGCAAATTGATATCTCACTGTGTGTTAATGGGGATAAATTTTCCAAAACAAGTGTTTTTTATGCGTCCTTACTGGTTCTTGTTGTGATTTACAGTAGTGACTCCAATGAAGTAATCGTGTAATGTTTAAAGGTCCTGGAGTCAACTATGGCTGCCCAGATCTGAGCTTACTTGTCAGAAATTAAATCATTGTGTTTTGGAGTTTTTTTTGTTTACATTATGAAAGTCATATTGTGATTTTGGTCGAAATGATGGTAAAAATAATCACTATTGCCAACATTCTTTTAATTTAGTTCATCATCACATCGAATTTTCTGGAAATACTAACCTATCAAAATTATTCAATACTCGCGGCTATCGAGTACGGCTTAACGCGCCGGCTTTAAGCGGCGAAGGGAATCCGATTCACTGTGGGGAAAAATGGACAATGATTCATCACAGAGATGACACATAGCATGAACGTCATACATTTTTGAGAGGGCGTTACATAACATATCAAGGTTGTTACATAACATTTCTTGCATTTTAATTCTGGGAATTTTTTAGGGTTCAAAACATTTAAGATGCTTGTTTTTCAGGGCTATTAAAGTGCTTTTAAGCTAAACCATAGTATGTACTGTAAAAAAAATTACTGATCGAATCATGAACTCAGGGGCTGATTATATGAGCTTTGCTAACTCCTAAAAGGTTTACGAACCTTCTCGGATCTCGTCGTTAAACAATTGGTAACCTTATTTATTTATCTTTTGAAGTTTAAACGCGGCTTAAATCTTTTGCGCCTAGACAAGTTCTCAAGAGGATTTATAGTCCTTTTTTTTCCGATACGGTAACATCATCCATGATATTCTTCGATTACACATACTTTGCCAAAAAGACTTATACGTCTGTTTAACATATATATGACAGTTAGTTGGGCCTCCATTTGCTGTTACGGGACAAACGTGTACAAAACTAGATGACTATCTAGTTTTATATAACTTATATAAAACTAGACAACAACGCCGGTGAAAAAGATATGAACTTACAAAGAATCTTGCTAAAATGCGTGACAACGGAAGCTCTAAGAAGCGCCTGGTAATCGCGGTTTGGCCGCGTGAATTTCTCTGGCCCAGAGATCCTTTCCCGCTGTCCACTAATTATTATAGGAGCTGTGTCGTTTCAATCCAAGTTCATTTTCGGAACTTGTTTGTTACTAATTCAGTTCGTTACTAATGCTAGCCAATTCAGAATAGACCACGAATAATTCAACCTACTAAACTGTAGATCTTGGTAGGGATTAAAGCTCGTCCAGTTTTCGTCTGTTTGTTTAATTCCCAACCAAGAATAACAGCTTGGTAAAGTGATCTACATAGATGCGCGTTGGATAACATTATGTGGTGAACTCTGTAAAATGTCAAGATAATATCTAAAAAGTCAAATTAACCGTCAGTATACTATTTTTATCCACAGTTAACCATCGACCTTTCGAACATAAAACATATTTTTAAATTTATCCACTGATAACTGGTATTAGAAACATTTAAAAGGTTTTTCTACCCCAAGTTATGCATCGTTTCACGGCCAATATCGATCTATCCTTGGTCTTACTGTTTAGCTAAATTGGTATCAGCTAGTAAAGCAAGTGATTTCGAGTTCCGGTTGTAACTACGATTTTCTCTAACGTGTATCAACTAGATTTTTTTGAAAATAAGCGCACGGTTAAAAAAATCTTCCTTCTTGCACCATTGCGTTTTTTCAAGTATCCAACAATTGATATACTATTACTAATACAAACAAATTTACCGATTGGCTTAGAAGAAGCTAACAGTTAGTACCAAGCGTACTAAACCATTTTGGCCAGCGGCAAGCTTTGACCTCTTGCCACGGTTGAAGGGCATCCAACTGTTGAACGTTAAAGTTTAGTTTTTCAGGTGGTAAAGCTGAATATCCATAACAAATGTACATAACGATGTAGTAAAAAGCCCATTCCAGTGCAGTGAATAAAAGTTTTGGAAATACAAAGAAGAATTTATGTGGAAGGGCTATACCTCATGAATTGAGGAAACGAAGCTGATAACGCATTTTTAGAAGTAATTATGTAATTAACATTCGTTATCGTTTCAGGTAACTTGTCTCTCACTTTGATTATTTATAATTATGGTGTAAATGTAAATATCGAAATAGTTGTTTTATAGATGGGTAGTATTACCCTGGGCCCGGTTGTTTTAAAAGCGATTAGTTCATTCCTGGATTAGTGAAAATTTCTTGGATGAAATACTCCTAACTTTGGGAATGATGTTTTAAGTTTTCTGTTCAGATATCATACATATATAGAAAGGTTTTCTCCTAGAAAGTTTGAACAAAAATTACCTAACAGAACAAGTGGTAATCGTCCTTTGAACAACCGGGCCCTGATACCTTTTCTACTGAGTTAGGCAGTCAATATTAACACCGACCTACCAAACAGGTTTGCACGATACTTTACCGATTAATTACTTGCCGTTTTACTGAAAAGTAGGAATTGCTTAATGTGCATTAGCAGGTTGTTCTACGTCAGGAAATTGCTTATACAATAAAAGTGCGAAAATATTTAAAAAAAACAGCAACTGTAAACCAATCACATTTTTCTGTTTTTAAAAGTATGGCACTGAAAGGAAGTATTAACCAATTCACAGTTTTTCCGATATGTTGAGAGCGAAATGATGAGGAAACTAGGTCCACAATCCTACAGTGCGGTCATGCGTGAACCATTGTCTAAACAGAAATAAATTATCAAAGAGGATAACAATAAACCACCGTCTAACTGGTTGAAATTCCGGCGAAAGCATAGCTGAAAATTGTTGTGAGAGCAAGCAAGTCCTGAAAACATCCTTCAGGATATCATTATCCAGGAGGATGCCTATTACGCATTCTTGTTGATCATTTATCCTTAATTTAACAATTTTTTAATCAGAAAGTTATCTTTGTAAAATTGTTCTTAACTCTTTAAGGTCCGAGGAAATTGAAAAAAAACAATTCAAAAGCTTTCGCTAAACTTCTTGTCACAGTACGGTGCTGTGCAACAAAGCTTGACATAAGACAAGCGCAAAGTTGAGCTGAAATTCGAAAAGGAAGTGGTTTCAAAATAACTAACAATTTCGTGGTGCACATCTGTTGTATATTTTAGAGGTCGGACCAAATAGAATTCAACTGATCGTTAGGTAAGAGTTTGTGGTTGATGGTTATGCAAGTACGAGCCGCAGGGTCAGTAAATTTGATACAAAGCATCAGTTCTATATCATTTTACAGGCAATTATTAGATGTTTATTTCTTTTGAATTTTCATCATTTTCTACATACCTGTATGAAAAGTATACAGAGACATACTTTTTTTTTCTACAGTTGCGTTCAATCTGTTATTTTTCTTATAACATTATTTCTTAGCCTGAAAAACACGCTCAGTTTGATAACATATTATATACTGCAACCAGTTAATAAATGGATCGGACTGGTTGTAATTGTCACTGGTAACTGTTAAATGAACTCGTTCTTCCATTTTATTATTTCAGCGCCGTTTTCTGCAAGTAGCTTGCATCGACCGGTTTAGGCAAAAAAACATCAAACGAGATTACATATCTGCAAGCTTTATCCGTAGTTATAATAAAAAGTGACAGGTTGTGCCAATTTTTTTTTCTACTGACTGTTGTTTTATAGACCAGTTAGGAATTAAAGGATCATATAGTAAACTAACCACTAATTAATTCAAGCATGAATCCTTAAATCTCGGAGAATTCTGGTGCTCTCAACAGGTATTCATTATCAATTAGATTTTCATGTTCCACATGACGTTTTGCGTTTTCACGGTACCTTAAAAATGGTATGCGGCGCTTATAGCACATTGAAGGAATTTCCGACCTTATCGGCTCATTGAAATTGCTAGGATAAATAACCTGTATGGTGTATAAGGGCCTGTCTATATGAGCCCGGATTGAAATCTACATCCGATCGAAATACTCGATCTGCTGAAGAAATATTGTCGATTCCCATTATCTTCAAAAGTCAAGTCAATCCTGCATGTCGATCTGATCGACTTTTCGATCTGCTTCAATGAAGTCAATCCGCTCCATGTAAACAATCAAGGGACATTTAACGAGATTGGATCGAAAACTAATTAATATTTCAAGTCGATTCAGATTTTGTCGGATTCAGATTTTCGGTCTGATCTCATGTAAACAAGCCCTAAGTATACTGTAAACAAGTTACCGAGAAGTCTCGGTTTAGTGATAAATTAATTACGTTCCTGTTTGTTTTTATACTATACTTAGTACCTAACATAGTAAACATTCATATCGTTGTACAATGTAATTTAACTTGGGCTATGGCATATGGAAAATCGGTTCCTGTCAACCTCATGTAATGTCTGATTTACCACATGCTGAATTTACCATCCAGGATACGTGTTCGTCGAGAAGATTTGGTCATCTATTTTGGTCATTATTACCCTGTTTGCGTAAAAAAGTTTATAAACAAAAGTGTTTCCATAAATTATTCGATCTGTTAAACATAGGAACTTTGAAGTCGCCCTCCATCTGGCTTGGTTTGACGTCACAAGAAAGACGTGCAGTCGAGAAGGGCTTGATTGTGTTGTTATTTTCTAGTGAGCAGTTAATTACGACGTCGAAATATTGCTGTTGATGAGTTAACGTTCATTAAAATTACTTACATGTAAACCTGCAAATAACATTATTCCAATAAAAATTAAGACAGATCTATACCGGACAAGTAGAGAAAACTCTACTTGGCTAGTCCGACGTTCTACCAGCTGAGCTACAGGTCAAGTTGGGAGCTGGTCGCGAAATTCAAGTTACTTTTGCTCTTGATATTTCGATATTTATAGGATTTAAATGTCTCGATATCGAAGAAACTAGTACATGTTTCGAAATATCAAGAGCTGAAGTAACATCAATTTCGCGACCAGCTCCCAACTTGACCTGTAGCTCTGTTGTAGAGCGTCGGACTAGTAAACCGAAGGTCTCGGGTTCGAATCCCTGTTGGGCCAAGTAGAGTTTTCTCTACTTGTCTGGTTGATTCGTCACTCGGAGTAGCATCTAACATCATTATTCTCCACCCGAGTTCATTCTTCTGCTCAACCATAAGACAGATCTGTTGTTGGAAATGGCAAAAGGTTGATTTCCAATAATAACTACCATCGAGAAACTTAAAATTAGCTGAGCAAGAGGTTATCAACAAGCCTATGTAAGCTGTGACGCAAATTTACCGACTTCCTCTTTTCAGGAGAAAACTAATAAATACCCTAACTGCCTATCTACTTACTTTTTCTTATCAAATGTGGCTACTTTAAACCTTTAGTTAACGTTTATTTTTGAACTTTTTTTCGTAAATTCAATTAGTAAGCGATTCCGTGTGATATCTTTGCAGACTAAGAGATGGCTCCCACATGGGAGACAAAATATAACAAATCAAAAATCTTAGAGTCCATGGGCGGCTCACCACTGTCAACGGGACTCGTCAGAGACTCGGTTGAGACTAGGCTCCAGTGAACCCGCTGTACGTGCTGTTGGGAGGGTTGGGGGAGAAGCAGATACTAGGGCTATTTTTGCTCAATTGTTCAGTGATTTAAATTTTATAACTAAAAAACTTAAACCACCTGTAGCTACTTGATTTGTGTATCGGACAAAATCGCACGGATAAAATCACGACGAATAAAAGTGGGGTCGTATACAGCATGATTGGTCGCAATAAGCAAAAGTATATGCATTTCACAAAACTCTGTACATGGCTGCATGAACCAAAACAGATACCTTGAAAGAGTTTCAGATCGAGAGACACGGGTAGCACATGCGCTAGCGCGCTGCTTCTCACCACTGAAGTTAAGCCCCATAAATTGGCTTCACACTCGGATGGTTGACCACCTTGGACTAATGTGAGTGGAATTGTCGATTTTCTTCTGTGCCTGAAGGGCTTTTCTCCGAGTCCTCCGGTTTTCCTTCTCAGTAAAAATCAACACCTAGAGATATCACGACTCGATCAGCTTTAGCTGCAGTTTTATATATGCATATATACATATATATATATATATATAGGTCATATATATATATATATATAGGTGTATATATATATATATATAGGCAACAAGCTTGCCTAACGATCGTGTTGTAGACACGTGAAACTCCGAGTAGCAAACGCCGCTCTAACTTTATTAAAGTTATATAAAATATAATATATATATATGTATATATACTTATTGTGATATATATATATATATATATATATATATACACTTATTGTGAATAAATAAATGATGTCATTATTATTCTTGGGAGACGAAGACTATGACTTGACGAATTTTATTGCATATTGACTTGTCCTTTCAGTCTCCAACTAATCACTACGCATATTTGCAATCGATACAAAAGCATGCCGAGTGCTAGAATCGAGTCCACATAAATAGAAGATTAAGCCAAGATGTCTGCCTACAAAAGCATGCTTAACAATGCATAACCACACTTGGACTAAAGCTCTTTTGTCGGTGTTTAAAAAATCATTCGTAAATGTTTTTTTCCCAAATTGCTCCCGAAGTCATGTTATTACACGCACGAACCAAATACCTTTAAAACAACAAACAGGGAACAATTTTTGTATTTGTATTATTAACATACATCGGGCGATGGAAAACACAGCCTTCACGATGAGTTTCACTAGCATTACTGCACGACCACTCAATTCACTCCACGCTTGTTATAATTCGATCTCACTTACACATCGTTTAGTACTTCGTAAAAGCTCGATTCTTTAACTAAGGCGAGGAGCAACAACGAAGTATTTTACCGAAAATGTACAAACTGGTCAACTAGTTCGTGTATTTCCTAGAACTTTATTTAGCGTGTAGATCCCAAAAATTGTGCTCCAAGTCAAAATTAGAGCTGGAACATAGTGTTAAAATTACAAAAGTTGAAAACGTATCCAGAATTTGAATATTTGGACGTTGAAGTGAATAGCCTCAACCTAGCTTTGCCTTATTCGCGATTAAAATTAAGTTAAGTTTACTCTGATTATAAGGATTCAACAAGAATCTCCGCTAAGACCTGATTAACTCTTGTCACCCAACCACAAGAACTGACAGAAACACAAGCACCCGTAGCGTTGACGATGCCAAACATACTAAAAAGTTAGATAACTATCTACAAGAAGGAGACACACAGAGTTAGTTTTTATTTTACGAATCGTTTATATTTTGTAAAATTTCAGTTTTCTTATTCCTACTCTTCTTGCCTCTGACAAGGTAG
>JBAHVQ010197764.1:0-13669 GCA_036872915.1 Nanipora kamurai
TTCTCTTTTTCACTCGTATAAACGACCAAGAGTTTTTTTAAGTTGACTTTGATTCCTTTGAGGAGCAAAAATAGAGAACAATCAATTGCCAAATTTTCCTTGCTCAAAAACGTGGTTAACCTTTCAACTATACACGTGAATCTTTATGACATCTCAACAGCCATTGCGTAAATATATGTAATCTTTGGTCATCATTAATAGTCCTGGCACTTCAATGGTTTAACCGTCTTCGCCGTAGCCAAAACCATCAGCCTGACCACCTTGTGTCAAAGTGACCGTTGATGGTGATAAATTTAATAAAATGTTTTTCAGTCTATAAGGTTATAAAAGGTTTAAAACATGTTAACTGCAGAAATTGTATGTATATTTAACTTAGGAAACTGGCTAAGTTCATATTAAAATAACCCGACAAGTGGTGCTGACCCTGATCTTATATAGAAACAGATATAATAGGCTTCAAAAACATGTAATAGTCGCTTTCTTAAGCCATCTAGCTCAATGACACTTGTTAAGCTATCATCAAGTTAACGAGGTTATTAAAAATATGATTGTAGCTCGTCATCTTTCTATTTAGAATTAAAAAGTTACAGCAATACACTCTCCATTAGAATGTTACGGGTCTGATCAAAAACAAGGCTCACAAGAAACTTATTTTAATTTGTAAGCTTGACAAACGTCAGAAATCGGGTCGACCAACTAATCGTGATTGCATACACCGTCTCAAAGCAAGGATCTAAAGTTAACATTTTCAGACGACCAGCGAACTTTCGCGAAGCTCGTTATCTCAGAAAAATGATTTCGGAGACCTATATTTTAATCAGTATTATCATATCGTGGTTTCCGCTCTGGTAGTGCAGATAACGAACCGGTACCTTAGCTCACCCTCTGAGTCTTGGTAGCTCAATTGTTAGAGCGTCTCACTGGTATTTAGAAGGTTGCGGTTTCAGTTCCCGTCTAGGGCTCAGAAATCGTATTCCTGAGGAAACGAGCATGACGAAGGTTCGCTAGTCGTTAGATACATACCAAGCTGCCAGATGAACCAAATTTGTGTTCAGCATTCAATACTAACAATTTCAGTAAATTTTTTGAATGAGTGCTTTTCTTTGTCTATAGCTCAAAAGCTGAATTTAACGTCAAACAGCAACTGTAATTTTTTTCTGTTTATTGTCAAACCAACTAAAAAGATACTCGCTGCCTGACTGTTGTTTTGTGTAGGTTTTGTCTCACTCCTCTATGTTTAAAAAGTCGTAATATTTTTAAAAAGCATAGTAAGATTTAACGTTACAACCATTCACTTTTTTATACTAATAATATGATGTACTCACATTTACAATTTCTTAAGAGCAATAATGTCTTAGAAGCTCCTCAAAAAATTATAGCCCGCGCTATTGAAAATGCACGTTAATTACTAAAATCTATTGTGACGTACCCTAATTGATTCGCGTAAGCATGCATCATTTTTTTATAAAAATTGACACGTGGTCCACATTCCGAATTTTCTAGATTCTCCATAACTTCATAATTCTTCATAATTGTTAACTCTGAAATTGACTTTGAATAAATAGAGATTACTTCAGACGACTAATGGACGTTCGTCAAGCTCGTTATCTCGGAAAAACGATTTCTGAGCCCTAGGCGGGAATCAAACCTGCAACCTTCTGATGACCGGGGAGACGCTCTGACCATTCAACCACCACGACTCAGATGGTTATATTCCCATCTTGGGCTCAGAAATCGTTTTTCTGAGATATCAAGCTTGATGAACGTCCACTAGTCGTCTGATATTTACCAAGCTCTCCCATGAACTAACTTTGTGTTCAGCATTAAGTATAGCGGTTACTTCATGGTAAATGTAAAATTTGTTTTGCATGAAGTATTGGGTGGCAACGCCCTGGCTATACCGCTGACCAAAAGAAAACTTTGTCAAAAAAAAAAAAAAACCACAAGGGTGAATATTTGGAGTTCTAGCTGTTTTTCTTATTTTGAACATGTTTTAGTTGAGTATATTATGAATTTACGATTCTACGAGGAAGGATAATATCTTGTGAGTACAAATCGTTGCTTAGAAGCTTCTGTGTAATGAAATTAATGTCAATCTAATATCATTCCTATACGATTTTAATTTAGGGAATCGAATTCAGACTTCCATACGAAGACGCCTCGTTGTTTACTTGTTTCTTGTGAATCTTATTGTATTTAGTAAGGTAAGACGACGGATCTTGCAGTAAATGCGTGTGTATGATTTTTATTCATAAGTTGTGATGTACTAAATACGAAACGAGCGAGGTACGAGCGAGGTACGAACGAGGTACGAGCGAGGTGCGAGCGAGTGAGTATTATGATACATCATAATGAGTTAATATAAATCGTACAAATTATTTACCATGATGTAATTTGTTTATTACATAAATATTAAGATTTTAAAGTTAATTATTTAGAGAACATCGAACTCGGTTACTTAATGAACGATATACTGTTGCCTTATTGCTCTAACAAACCGATTTCCTTCGTTGAAATTGCTCATTGTTTGCCGTGTAAACTCGTCTCCTCCATTTGTTCTTGTCAGAATTATTCATAATGAACTTCTTATTCAATGTACTTTCCTTATACCTTTCTTTGATAACTCACACAGTTCGCGAAACATTAAAATCTTTGGGTTAGAAGCGAGTTTTCCGAACTCAATGTTGTGGCGGGAAAACCGTTAGCCAATAAGAACGTTGATGCGATTTTTTTCCATTGGTTAAAAATATCGTCCCGATCAATAAGAATGCTGATACGGTACTTTTTTGCTAGTGAAAAATATCGTTCGGACAATCAGAGCCTTTCAGTTTTCAATTGCACGACTTCTATTCGTGCCCTTTATTGTGTGGAAAACTCATGAGTAGTTATATAATAAAGTCCAATTACCTCCTTGATCAGTTTCGTCTTGTTTTATAACTCAAATATTGAGTTTATAAGTTGTAGTTCACGGGAGTAGACTTCTTCCAAGAATTCACACATCGCCCAGAGAAATATATATATATATTTTTTTTTTTCATTTTACCCTATTTTCTTCAAAGCCAGGCATTTTATGGACTGTCAAAGTTATGAAAAACACTGCCTTTTTTGTATTAAATCGAGTCCGTGAGGAGAATGAATCCATGCCTAGTTGGGAGTCATAAACTAATTTACATGGCGTCATTCGTTGAAAACAGCCATGTAAATTAGTTTATGACGTCTAATGAGGCATAGACCCATTCTCCTCACAAGCTCGGTTGTACTAAAATGGAGCATTCTCGTCCCCAGAGCCTCTTTCTTGCTGGCGCGTGATAAAGGGCTCTGGGGGAGTCCATAAATATAAGAACTCCGATTGTTTATTCGTTCATTGGCGTTAATTAGCAGAAGTCAGGCACGCTTTGTCGATTTCAAAGAGGAAAACAACATCTGTAGACAACCCAAAATCACATAGCCAACTACTACCTTATTAAATGATGTAACTGAACTGACATTGTCGATTTCAACGAAAGCACATAAAAACCGGAAACCCTCAAAACTAGTGGGTTCCAGTGCGAATTATCCCAGAGCCTTTTATCGCGCGCCAACAAGAAAGAGGCTCTGAGGACGAGAATGCAAAATGGCGATGTTTTTCAACGACTTTGTCCGGCCATAAAATGACTGGGTTTGAAGAAAAAAGAACAAAATGAACAAAATATTTCTCATGGAAGTCTGTGAACTTTCTGTAGTAAAAAGAAATTTTGGAATGTTGTGCACTTTAAGCATAACGTCAACCGAAGGAGAAATATTACTACATACAAAAATTTTATTTAGCTATTTAAACGGTAAGGACTCGTGGGGGAAAAGGATCGTACTTAATAAAAGGCGGACTAGGTAAGTCTCCACTGTAAATTGCACACATTTTCATCACACAGGGGTAGTCACTCCATGCATATCTAACTGCTTTCACTTGGCAATTCACTGAAGGCTTTATTGCAACTGATTTACGGCTGTATTTCGTTATTTTCGCCGTAGTCCATATGTCGTTCTCTTGACAAAGAACCTGGCAAAAAATACAAAAGTTAGCCATTTTCTGGTATTTTTATAACCGGGAAAACTTGATACCATGAGAAAATATACCTCAAATATTACTATACACAACCCTCTATGTTTCAATATATTCATTATGGAAAATTGTTTTGGATTTATTTTCTTGATACTGAGTTTTTTAGCACTTTTATCATCTAATGGGATGGATAGAATTTTTTAAACTTTGAGTATGAAACATCAAATAGAAACAAAAAAACATATGAACACTTTTGATAAGTTAAAAAAGGAAATTGCGAATTAAGTTTTGCAGTAGTATACTTGAGAAGGAGTGTTTCATCAGGATATCCAAACACTGAGAAGTATGTTGAAAACCGAGGTGATATTGAAGGTTTTCTACAAGCTTCGAGGTGTTTGGATATCTGATGAAACACGACTGTACGATATTGCATCTCAAAAGAATCAGTGTTTGACGAGAAAACCATGGTGAACATGGGCTTAGTTTATGCAATTTCTTCATCAGATATCCACACCACGTCGCGGTAGTGATGTCCCTTGTGTTTTTCTCATGACTTAGTAATGAATTTGTGGTTAACTGATCCAAAACGCCTTTCTGAGACCAAATCACAACCTTGCTTGTTATCTCTACGATGTTGACTGTATTTTATGATGCTAATTTAGCTCATACCAAACGCACTAGGTTTGTAATATTTGTATTATTTATTTGTTTTAAAATTATTTTTATTGCCTGGAATATCTGGTATCATCAATGTCACAAAGATGAGTTGATGTCTTTCGAATTAACTAAGCATAATATCGAAAATGAAGTGTCTTGAAGTATTCAGGATCAGAAATCGCAAATTTAAGTGTGCGTGTTTGAAAGAACCCTTAAAACGATGAAATAACACATTTTACAGTTTTTCCATATCCCATTCAGTTCTTGAGATATTTCAATTTGTAGGTGATCTGGGAACACAAAAGCGAACTGGTACTAGTTGTCAAATCGAAATCCACTTCCAATTTAACTTCCTATCTCATGAACTATACCAGATTCTATTCTTAAATTCGTACTAGAAAAACGTCTACCTTTATTGAATACTGACACAAAGTTTTATACAGTGTCACAAAACACACAGAACGTTACAACTAATTAAAGTTATGAAGATGGAGTTTTATTCTGCTGCTAGTCCCAGGCCCTTATTACGGTCAGATCACTTGGTTGTTTGATATGTAAATGAGAGAATGTGTAACATCATATGATTGGTACACCATTTTTACCAATTCAAAATGTAAGTTATATCTTCAAGATTATTCAACAAAATAATAATACTGAACTGCTCAATGTCAAATTATTATTGTCATGGCAACATATTGGTTCCTACACCCCAGGAATCTATAAAGAATGGTTCTTTTGTTTGTTGCCTGTTCATGACTGTTTATTGTTCATGGCAAGATTTCGAGCGAATTGATTGAATATTCTTTGAGATATTACTCATTTTTCAATTGTCAAAAATGCCGTACCATTCATATGATGTCAAACATTTTCATTTACATATCAAAAAACTTGTAATATCTCTTGTAAATGAGCATTTAGAATAAAGCACAATATCCGCTCTATTGAACTACAGTTATAATCCTAGAATATTTAAACTAGCTGTTCTGGAATATATTCTTATTCCATATTATGTTCAATCGAAAGTACCCGAAGTGAGATACGGAAAATTATAGAATATGTTCCTTTATCATTTTAAGAGTTATTTCGAATAAGATAACCTTAATTTTTGTTTCATACACACTTTAAGTTGGAGCAACAATTTGCTGTAGTATGGAGTCGAAAGAGTAAGCTTAAACTGTAACCAATACCTCGAATCCATCGCGGCTTCTAACTTCGATTTTTCTTCGAACTGATCTAAATGTGACTTTTAGAACACTCGAGTAACTTTCAATACTTGATACCAAAGGCCCAGTATAGTAAACATTTTTGCCATATGCAACAAAATAACTTGAGAGTGCCAAACATAACCCAACGTCGATTTTATTCGTCGGATGAATATCGCCGAACGGAGAGTCCGGATCACCAAGGTCCATTGCAACGGCCATAAACACGTTTTTTTGACGATCATTTGGAACGAAACCATAGCGAGCCGTTTGATTCCAACGTAACGGGGCGAAATTGTTCTCTTGACCGGTGGTATCATTTCCAATTATAGAAAGCTGGAGAAATATTAACAGAATAAAATATTTAAAATTCAAAATCGAAGAATTTGTCTGAATCGAAAAGTTTTTTCACTGAAAAACTAAAAATGAAGCGTATATTCTTCGAACCGAAAATCTGTTTACTGGTTAGGGATTACTTTAAGGAGCCAATCTGATAGTTACTTACTGCATGAAGACTAAACGTAGTTTCTTAACTTCTTAAGCTTCTTCTTACCATGCACTTAACTTTCACTAACCATTTGCAGAGCAGAGCATAAAAACACTAGCGAACATTAACAGAATGCGAAGAACAAAGTCAAATCAAAAGGAACTTAGGAAACTTTCTAAATTTTTGTTAACTGATCTTATGCTCGTTACCAAAGTTAGATTATTTCTATTAAAGTCCAAAAACACTTATTTCAAAAATTAATTTTTGGCGTTTTGTTCCTGCTACTCATCTGATGGTGAGAGTCAAAATCGATTTTGACGATTTCCGGTAGTTTTTGCGGTTTTGTTATCTGTTTAAATCTCACTGTGCTGTGCACAGAGCACCGTTATCCTTCTCCTCGTCCAACTTTGGCATTTTTTGCCACTTCCTGTTCGAAATTCTACTCCAAACTAACATTTTTGAAGTGTACAGAAAATTTCCAATCAAAAAACTCCATTTTGACGGGCGTAAAGTGTGGCAGAATTTTCCGTTGGTTTTTAGCGTTTTCTAGACTGTGAAAGGGGTAATCAATTGCAATGCAGAGGGCAAAGAAACTTAAACAAACGTAACTTCTCTACTGTCTTGGAAACTAAACAATGAACTTTTCCAAATTCGCAAAGCAAATTACAGAAATTTAAGTAGTATTAACGACCCAAGCGACGAACGCGACGTTTGTTACCGGATATTTTGGCGTATTTTGTCAAGTTTGACAAAGATTTGGAATAAAATCAAAACATCACCGTTTCAGAGTCGTCATCATTCTTTTTATTCGAATCTTGAGTTTGCAAGATCATACTATTCGAGGTTTGTTACGTTCTTTAAACAAAGTTTGCCATGCAACTCTTTAAGAAAAAACTTTAGAATGATCAAGGGGACTAGGCTACAGACAGAAATTAATTTAACGTCGTTCATCTTCCCTCGAACGTACTGTTTTTTCTTGGGACAAAGCAAAAGAATGCCGGCTTTGGGTATGGATTGGCACAACTTTGTGCCACGTAGGTTTCAAATGAACTTCTGATTTTCATTAACATCGCTATTTTTATATTGATATTTTTTTAATATTGGTATTATCTATACAAGGGTTAAATCCCGGGAACGGAGGTGTGAGGAGATGTGTTAAAGAACTTATAATATACCAAATGTGGAAGCCATGGGTTTTGGACATGCGCATTGTCTCAATATTGGTCGTATATTTGGGATTCCAGGGAAACTGCCATGAATATTCGTTCCTTTAGGAACGTCATTGAAACAAACGCTTGCCTCTCACGTATAAAAGCGCTCTGATTCCCGGCGCACCCTGGTCAGGATATGACAAGTGTTGCCTTCCTTTCTGTCTTGTGTGAGGGGGCCACCAGTGCACCTTACTCGAGATACCTGACGAAGGGTCTCTATGAATAGCGAAGCGCACAGATGACGTCATTATAGTCAAATTTGTAGTGTTTGTCCACAATTGAAGTCCAAACATTTGAAAACTATGCGGAGGGCTATTGGGCAATTATATCACTTGTTATAAATTCATGGGGAATTATCAGTACACTGCCATGGTTTATAAGGATATATCTGCATACAGCCGTACAAACCATGGATTTACACAGATCATGCCCCGTAAAGTTATAATGAGCCAGCGAACACCTGTAAACGAATGTCGGAACATGATGGAGACGAACAAACAGAAGGCCTTGAAACACTTTCATTGTTCACCGATTCTTTTGTAGAATTTTTTTCCGTTTTCATTACTGTGCCTGCACTTTTGCAAAACTTCCGTCCCTATAAGCACCCATGACACTGGGAATATCCTCAGTAACCGAGGAAACGTTCTACTAACAACACAGTTAAAGCAACACAGTGCTTCGTGTAACTCCATGGAAAGCGTACCTGAACAAAGCCAAATGGAAACTTTTCATCGGTATTACCTTGAGTGGCCTCGAACCATTTTGCTCTCCAATCATCGATCATGACTGGAAAAGTACAGTCGTAAGGATTGAAACCAAAAATGGCGTTTGTTTCTCCTTGGTACCATATCACTCCATAAATAGTCATTTTTAGGAAAGGATACATCATCGCGTTCCACGGACGACTTGGCTTCAGTCCTTCAGTGTCATTAAAAAAAGCCTCCCACGAAGTCAGACTAAAGAGGGATAAGCAAGAGTCAACTATATTTTCAAGAGAATTGAGAACGAGTAATTTAATGGTTATAGCTGAAATAAGTCGATGTTAACAACAATCATCATCCCAACCAGTACTGATTAAAACCCATTTGCTACTCATTAACCAACGTTCTCCTTTGCTTCTTGTTCGATGTAGTCCAATGTTGTTCTTAGAGACTTTAAAAATGGTATGGAGTCAATGGACGGTGGAGAGGTGTTGACAATTAAAGTTATTCGTAACAAGTCGAAATGAGAAAATGCTGTCTCAACTGTCTGGTCCAAGACTATTTATAAAAACGTTGATTCTTTTCGAAAACGTGGGCTTTATTGAATAATTCGCAGCTATTAATGGAGGTCATCTTTGCACGTGAGTTTCAGTTTCCTGTGCAGTGTTGCACGTCAGTTCCAGGCTCTGACGCCAGAGTGTGCGGTGGACAATTTTGCTTCTTCGAATTGTTTCTTGTTCAAATTTTGACTCGAAACCAAGCTTATATTCAATTTGTATAAAAATTTGAGCGGAAAACAAGGTCTTTCTCCTGGGCGTAATATGTTACGGTTTGTGGCGCAATTTCTGTTGGATTTTCTACTGGAAATCAGGTAGTTTCTTTCCCATCTGCAAGAGTGGAAAGAGTGTGAAGCCACTTGAAATTTGCTAACTTACTACTGCAAAACGGTAGTAACAACAAACTGACAAAAAGGAGAGACCCAGATCCGGAGGAATAGAGAGAGATCATCATTCGGAATGCTAATCTACGAGCAAAGTCAGACAGAGATACAACTGACGGTAATAAAGAACCGACGCAGGAAACATATCCCACAACAGAGAAAACCACCAGAGACACCACCAGAAACATTGCAAGCCGAAACCAGACCCAAAAGAACCCGAAGGAAGCCATCGTACTTGCCATATTATGCATGCTACTTGAAAATTCAGAGAAGACATTTTAAGAAATGGTACTTTCTTATTGAGTTATGCTTTACTAAGTAAATGCATGCAAAAGTTCTACTTTAATCAACTTCGTTCCCAGGGCATTTTATCTGCACGGTGAAAGGTCGGCAAAATGGCCCTGCCAGCGGTCTGTCACCTGACACGCAGAAAATTCTGGGTGTTTTAAATATGACAATTTATGCCATCGTAGTTTGTTTGTCATTGCTTTCTTTACTGATTTGAATAATGAATAACAATTATCCTCCGGTCTCTCCCAACTTGCACATGTAGACAATTCATTATAAAAGCTGTTAGTTCTCGTAATTCACCATAAATCTCCATTTTCGTCGATAAACGCATAAACAAGTTTTAAATGTGTATCTTGCCTTTAACAAAACCATTATTTTCAGTTGACGGTAAATTTTAAAGAGATCACGTAGCATCCAGATTAAGTAGAATATATTACACACAAAGTGAATAAATTAATTTTTGATACGGGCCAATCAGATTATAGAGTAGACCAGGCGATGCCAGGGCCATTTTGCCGTCCTTCTACCGTGGAGGCAAAATGACCTGGGAACAAGATTGTACTCTAATATAATAGGTTACCCTCAGAAAAAGAGGAGAAATATAACATCCAGTAACACTAAACACGCATGCGCAATATGTAAATGGCAATGACTATCGGAGACAGGCGTTAACGTAAGACCTTAGAGAAGAGACAATTGAATTACTGTTATTAAAAGCTTCAATTTAAAGATAAGAATACGAGACTGAGTCGTTACAGTACTAGACAGAGCTTAACTATCTGAAGTCCGAGAAAATTGATAAAACTGGGGAAAAATCCTGAATTAAATTTTCGACATCGTTCGTCGTGTAGCGGCGACTCGTGAGGAGAAACGTTCGCTAATAAATAAAACTAACAAAAAAAAAAGCCAAGGAAAAACAAAAGAAAAGCTCATTTTCAATTTAATTTTTGCCGTACATTCCAGAAATCTCAATTTCCAGTCAAAACTCAAACAGGAATCTTCTTGTTCAGTTCAAAATATATTTTCTATTAAAACATTTATTCTACATGCATAAAATCAACGCAACAAATCACATTTCAGTTCATAGTTCAAGTTTGAGATGCTTCATCCAAAATGCATCGAACATGTCCGACTTATTTTTCTACTGTAACTTTGCCCCGTTAACTTTTCGGATTCGGTAAAATCCCTTTCTATAATCCTACTTGAAATATGGCTCGCTTTCACTGTACAAGTTGTCTACTCAGTACAGAACGTGCGATTTTTGTTCGAAGAACACTTTGTCTAGTCATTTGCAATAGATTTGCAACTTTGTTTTACATTACCTTTCCCAACAATGATTACAGTTAGAATTCAGTAGAATGAGACAAGAACAACTTCTAAGTAATATATCTCTATATTCATTGAGTGTTTTGTCGAATTACCGAAGTAATTCATATAGATCGTCATAAAGCTATCATCTACCATTATCTACTTTAGTGGCAATAAATTGTCTTTATTGGTCGATGTTGTGCGGCATCTGGTCGCTTGGTGTGTATAGATCGAAATTACGCATGCTCTTTCGCTCTTCCATCTGAGCCCTTGTAGAACAAAATCGGCCAATATAGATAATTTAATGTGGACTATATGACTTGTCGAGATATCAGTGAGCAGGTACACATTATATAGTAACCTTCGGCCTTCCATCTGATTCCATTTCGCTTAAAAGTTAGAGCATCTCACCGGCGATCAGAAGGTTACGGGTTTGATTCCCGTCACAGGTTGAGATAACTTTTCTGAGTTAAAAACTTCAGGAGCATGCGCACTTTCGATCGCAATAAATTAGTTCAATAAACTGGACAAAATTGCAATATATATACTGTATATTGTCGTTCGAAGATTTCATCTTCGTTGAGTTTTTCGTTTTCAAAGTTGGCGATTTTGAGGGTTTCTCAAATCATGGCCCGGAGAAGAAAACTAGTAACCAGTGGGTACTTGTGATGTCGACGGAGGAACTCCCTCAACACAGCGTAATATAATTTACATAGTAAAACACGAAGGTTACTTTGCAGTTTCCCGACTTTTTACTGACCAGCCTTTGTCATTGTCACAAAATTCTCTCGTGCAAACACTGTTTCTTTCAGTGAGGGAGTTCCTCAACCGAGGTCACAAGTGACCAATTGTTACTAGCTTTTTTTCTCCACGCCATGATTTGAAAAACCCTTAAAATTTGCCAACTGTGACAGTGAAAAACTGCATCAACATGAAATTTTCGAACGACAAGATATATTAAAATTTTGCTCACAACAACCCAGAGAATATGAACATGGAAAATTCCCGTATTACTTACAATTCATCTGTCACAATATTTTCGCCAACGTTACATTTTTGAAGAGCGTCTGGAGATGACCAAGATTCAATGGGAGTACCACTAAAGCTTGATGAAACCAATCCAATAGGATATTTTAGTTTTTTATAAAGTTCAATTCCATAGTACCAGCAAGCAGCTGAGAAATATGAGCCAATTACCGTTGCTACCCCCCCAACTGATTCTATTTGACAGAAAAACAGAAAAAAAAGAACAAAGATTAGAAATTTCTTATGGTGTGCTACCCAGTAGTATAATCCTTTTTTAGGAATATATAAAAAAAACTTTTCAATGAAGGTTTAATTGTTTAAATAACTTGTCTATTTGGTTCGTTGGCGGTTTCGGCGGTGGGTTGGATGATCAATTGATTCTTTGGTTGGTTACTCGGATGATAAGTTGATGGATAAACGAGTGACTGGGTGCATGGGGCGCTTGTTTGGTTGGTTAATTTTTAAATAATTTGTTAAGGTATGTTTACACACTGCGACTAATTGAGCCGATTTCTGGTTTAGGTTGCTAACAAAAAGCAGGCAAATTTGAGCCTGCGGAGCATTCTACTGACTGCTTCTCGACTTAACATGGATCTAAGCCAGAAATTGTCCGGATTAATCGCAGTGTGTAGACGCTCCTTTAAGTTGGTTGGGTTGTTTGGTGGGTGGATGTAAATGTAAGCATATGGTTTGTCGTTAAGTGCTGGTTAGTTAGGGAGAATGGGTGACTCGTTGGTTAGTTGTTTGATTGATTATCTTAAATAAATTAGATATTCAACTTTAACATAAGTTAATTATTACCGTTTTAAATATGTAAAAGATCCTGTATTTACCTGGTGATGAAACAGACCATGGCAGTCGAATTTCCTTCAGTTCATCAAGAGGCGTTTCTGAAGTAGACAACTCAACAGTAAACAATCTGATTTCCGTAAAATTTTCCGACTCCTGAATGGCAACCTCTCCAGTACTAGACTACAAAATTGAAAATTAACATAATCAAACAGTGGACGGGCAAGCATTAGTCCCCGACGGGGGGTCAGACGAGCTTGGAGTGCAGGAAATCTGAGCTGAAAAGTGACCAAAATCATGGCTTTTTTGATGTCTGATCAATTCCTTGCTCTCTACTTTTTCATTTTCCCTGACTGGCATTCCAGATAGAGGGACCAGCCTTTCCCGACGGAAACCTGTATCCCCGGCTCCTCTTCTTGCTTCCATCTTGTTTCAAAATGGTCAGCAGCGTCGTGGCCGGGGGGTTTTGGGGAACAAGTCCCCCTAGAATTTGAAACTTGTCGGAAAATTTTGAGATTGTCAGAAATTTAACATCTATCGGAAAAATTAGGTCATCAGACAATACCTCGTCATTAAAAATTATAGTATGTACTGAAATATATTACATATTACTGTGCACTGAGATTAGAAAATGTCATGAGGAAATTGCCACAAACGCTTCTTGGGTCCCAAAAGACTTCAGAAATTTCCAAGGCCACGTATATGCGTGGCGACCCAATAAATGTCTACACCAGTTGGGAAATTTTGAATATGGAGCCATCCTGTTTTCCCATAAATTTATGTCTAGAGAGCTCTCAACATAAATTTATAAAAAAACCTATTAATATTATTATAATATTGAGATGTGGATTCCCGACTAGTGAAAACTTCTAGTAGACGAATCCAACATTAGATTCCCACTAAAGTTTCTTCAAAACGTTATAAGGAAGATATGAAGAGCTAGAGGGAAACAACTTCTTCGTTAAGAAGTTTTTGCCACTTCCTCTCCACATCTTTGTTATATATAATATATATAAGT